>JAUTXW010001025.1:0-266870 GCA_030620095.1 Kuschelorhynchus macadamiae
TACAATAATTGGTACACATCCAAGTATAATATACTGATAAAACAAAAAAAAAACTGTAACGTATTAAATTAAAATTAATTATTAAAATGGTAGGCAATTACCTTCAAAATATGCTGTTATATTTTTAACTGTTGATAGTTGATAGTTATAGTGATATCAATATTTAAAAACGTAACAGTATAATAATCTCTACTCGATGAATATAGACAAAATAAACTAATAAAATAACGATACACAATAATATTTTCGCAATATACAGCGTAAATTTAGGTGTACTTCTAAAGGTTATTCTAGTATTTTACGATAATATAGTTCATTAATAATTCGTTTAACGATTATGTGTCCAATAGATGAAGCATACAGAATTTGTCTTAACAAATGGTTATATATATATATATATATATATATATATATATATATATATATATATATATATATATATATATATATATATATATATATATATATATATATATATATATATATATATATATGTTCTATTTATTCTAGAGCGCTAAATCTCCAGAGATAGGCCATCGTTGTATTTAGGTAGGTTACCATGTTTCGAATTTTCCACATGACCGCAAACAAACCCGATTAAGGCAATTACACCCAAATGTTATTATACAGAGTTTGGTCTCTCTTTGGCGCGTTGGAAATGTCAGTCCTTGCCCACGTTCGTAAATTTTTGAAGGAAGATTTATTAGTTCATTATTTTTATTTCATCGTTCAAATAGATCAAAGTGACAGCTCTTTTCAACAGATGTTATCATCCATTACGGTGGCTTCCTGAAACAATTTGTATAATCATTATGTTTAATTGCTTTTTCAGTGTCTACCCGTTTAAACTGGCACAAAAATAATAATGTGAATTTAAACAGGCTGTTATTAAAATACAATTATAATTTTGGTATATTGGTGTTTTGAAAAATATACTTAATAATAAAAACAATTTTTTTGATTACGCGTACTGTAAAAACGAGCCTGCCTTTTTGATTAGCTCAAGTTAGGACTTTTTTTGGGTGTCGTAAAAGGAGTTCTATCGCGTATTTTGTATCTTCACTGCATGAGGAAGTCAAAAAATACAAAATTTCGTATACGAAAATTCGATACTCTATTGTATTGTATGGTTTCATCTTATTATTTTATAACACATTACTTGAAAAACACACTTTGTTTTAATATAGTAAAGAAACTATTTAATTATTAAAAATTAAGGAAAATACTTATGGGATAAATACGAATCCATATCCCTGGTCAGGAAAATAATTGACGAATTTTTAGGATTGTGCTGTTGGTTAGGAATTTACCTCCGCCGGAGCTATGGACTATAAACTGCTCAAGGGTTAAGTGTAATAGTATTAGCGTTGATTAAACTTCAGTTAACGGTATTAGTTTAAAATAAAACTGGGTTTAGCAGTTGTATCGTGTTAAAATTCGAGGTGGCCGTTAGTGACTAAATACTCTCATTTTTCTAGAGAAATAAAGTCCAAAAGGGGACCAGAACGCAATACTTTTCGCATCGAAAAAAACGTCTTTGTGATTGCAAAATAGAAAAGTAAATATAAAAATCAATCTATCAAAGTCCTGCCAAACAACTCTCGGGTACTCATATATTTATAAGTTTAAACTGTATATAACACCAAGATAGTGGAACCTATTTGTTGATATAGTTTTTTCTTAATAGCTCACCACAAGTAGCACTTTTAGTTATCAATGCGTCATTGTTATCACAAGTATTTTCGATGAAGTAACCGGAACTTGGTGCGTCCACGTTCTGTTTAAGCTGAGACTACGTAGTCAAAATGGGGAACAATTTTAGGATAACTATTTCGTGAGTAACATATAACTGTGACTTTTACCATTCCGTACATAGTACGGCATTGTGTGGTTCCCATATAAGTAGCTGAATAGTAATAATTCACCCCATTTGTTACTTCCTTATTTCTGTCTTTATTTAATCCGTTTTAAAAATATGTATGGTTCTTTTCTAATACAAACAAAACAGTTATGACGACTACAAATACTCAAGTTGGGCAAATGGTGTAGAGCGTATAGGATATGTTATTGGTTGTTGAGGTAGTATACATACGTTTCAATTGGTTTTCTAGCTATACTAAGGAGCTAAAATTAAAACGCAGGCAATTTGTCTGGTGAATATGCTGATGATAGTCGTAAAAAATGACGCGCCTTTAAAATTCTTCAATTTTCAATACATTTTGGTCAAATATATCGGCCAATATAAATCTCAAAAATTAAATTTTGTACTTTGGAGTAAATACTAATTATCATTAAATATCTTATTATAAAGAGTGATTTATTTTTAACGTGATGTTTAATTTGTGTGCATTTTTAATCTTTATACTCACAAAAATAAACATCGTAGCTAATAGATGAAAATAAACAATGGCAAGAAAATTACTTAAATATCAAGTGTCTACGACTGCCCAGATAAGCTGTCACTTATCTCAATTATCTTGAAGTCTTGAACACTAATGTGATACGAATAAAGTTATCTACAAAGTATAGCATACGGAGACTTGTGGTACTTGAGTCACTACTATAATTCTGCCATCCGTCATAACCTTAACCCTTTCTTCCGTTTTTATTTTTTGTTAAAATTGGTACCTCTTTATGTTGTTCTCTTCAGGTATGACATAACCAAGTTGTGATATTTTTAATTTTCTATAAAATGTGAATGAATGACGAAAGCTACTTTTTTTTATGGGACGTGACATAATTGCCATTTTAACTTATTACGTAGACGATAACACAACACATACACAAATAATTGAGATCAAATTCGGACCGAATATAATAGAGTTTAATGGCTGCAGACCGAATTACAGTGACTTTATAAGGACAGTGGCGGCAATAGAATAACCAATTTTTGATTGGTTCCAGCATGTTCCTGCTAAAATCGTTTTGTTTACTTTTTGCCTTCGCGGGTTTCTTATGAGGTTTGTTGTTTTAGTGAATTATTTTATTAGTTTTTGTGATTATTAAAATGAATATTATATTTCTAATATTCTAATAATAAGTTGTAATCCATTGGCCATATGGAGAAATGTGTTTAAGCCTGGTCCACTTTCTTTTTGCTTGTAATTATAAAGCGTTTGTGATAAATTTGTAAAGGCCGTTTTACATGCTGCAATTCTTCTTTGCACTATGCAATAGTCTTGAACAAAGGCATGCGCAGTTTGACAAAAGGTACAAATGTCTTGCCACTGCGCATGCTTTTGTTCAAGACTATTGCAACTTGCAAGCAAGAAAATTACTCCAAGAAGCGTTATTAAATATTGCACATTATTATGTTTTGGTTTTATTTTGCTGTAAAAGACAATATTCTTTCATGTCTTAGTATAGGTTTTACTTTATTCAGCATCCCTTTGAGGTAGACACTCTCAATTAGCATAAAAAAAACTTTATTTTGTAGTATCTTCAGTACATACTACATTACTAAATTCACTTGGGAGATAGCTGTCATTAATCACTTGCACAAACATTGTTATTTGTCAAAAATCTAACAATCTAAATGAAAAAGTAAGTTTGCATTAGATAGTTCCAATAGATTATTACAGTAAAACTTTAACATATTCCTACATTTGCAACGAAGGCTGATAAAGGTTGTCTGTGTAAAGTAAATTTCGATTTTTTTCTGCGGCATATTGCTCTTTGTAGACTGAAATTAATAATAATTTCTTTAATTAACCTTTTAGCTGATCCAATTTTCTTATATTGATGTGTTAAAGTAGATTAATTCAGTCATATTTTGCGAAAAACCAACGATAATAAGTGTGCGCCCATTAAAACCTTTAGTAGAAATTTTGCATCAATATGGCGGATGGGCTTCTATTGTCGCCACTGTCCTTATAAAGTCACTATAGACCGAATCTGGTACCAGCGCCCCCTATTTCCGGAACCTCAAGTACAAGAGGTAATAATTTACTTGTAGTAAATAATTATTGTAATTCTTACTTTTAAGTTGACACCGAAGAATAAAGACTGGTAGCCAGTTTAAAGTAACATTAGATGATAACTTTTTCTACTCTGTAACGACTCGTTTTACTTTATAGTAATACCTTAGTACATTTGGAAGTAATGCAGTAGTCGCTAGAAGGTTCAAGAAGGTACTGAAGAAATTGAAATTTATTTTTCTTGCAAGCCTATTTCTTGTTCTTGCTGCAAGATTCTTGCTATTTCTTGTTCTTGTTTTATAAAAAGGAGTTTTTCCGTCACTGCTATAATGAACAGGGATTTCAAAAATTTTTTAAAACGCATGTTACCTACATATTATGTTACTATACCTATTATGTTACACATGCAGACGAAAAGTCGGTGCCCGTAGTGGTAAACCAAGAAAATTAAAAAACCGACGGAGAACGCGATATTTAGCCTAAATTAATTATTTCACCCCTGTAAAACCCCAGTTGGAAAACATTCCGTCTAATAGACTGTAAAACGGGGAAAAAGTCGCTTCCTTCTTGAAAAAAATTTTTTGGTTTACAACCGATTGTTTTATATACCAATCGATAGAGGAGGTCTTTGGCTATGTTATAGTGTAAGGACAACTTTTTCTATCGCGGATTTTTTTTTTAGAACGATTTTTGTCAAAAAAATGTAAAATTTTTGTTTTCGCGTTTTTTCATACGTTATTTACGATATCTTCGGAATTATTAAAGATATTGGAACGATTTTTTTTTATTCGAAAGGTAAATTATAACTGAAAACAACTGTGTAATTGTTGTTTTTATAAAAAATATATTTTTTTTGAAAATAAATAAAAAACTCTAAATTTGTCATTTTTTGCAGCCTTATTTTGAGTAAGCGAGAAACTTTTTTATTTTTGAAAATTTTTGTATACTATCTGCGTATGAAACAACCACAAAACTCCAAGGAAGTTTTTAAAATCAAAATCATTGTTCTAAGTTTTATAGTTTTTGAGATTAAGCCTGTTAAAGTTTAAACTTTTACGTCTTACCTCCTAAAACTTGCATTTCGGAAGCCAAACGGTGTCGTTTTGAACATATGGAGACAAAATGCAACGTCCTTGAACTTTGAATAACAATTACTCAAAAACTATAAAACATAGAACAATAATTTTGGTTTTAAAAACTTCCCTGGAGTTTTGTGGTTGTTTCATACGCAGATAGTATACAAAAATTTTCAAAAATAAAAAAGTTTCTCGCTTACTCAAAATAGGTCTGCAAAAAATGGCAGAACTCCAGTTTTTTATTTATTTTCAAAAAAAATATATTTTTTATGAAAACAACAATTACACAGTTGTTTTCAGTTATAATTTACCTTTCGAATTAAAAAAAATCGTTCCAATATCTTTAATAATTCCGAAGATATCGTAAATTATGTATGAAAAAACGCGAAAACAAAAATTTTACATTTTTTTGACAAAAATCGTTCTAAAAAAAAATCCGCGATAGAAAAAGTTGTCCTTACACTATAACATAGCCAAAGACCTCCTCTATCGATTGGTATATAAAACAATCGGTTGTAAACCAAAAATTTTTTTTCAAGAAGGAAACGACTTTTTCCCCGTTTTACAGTCTACTAGTCGAGTGCAATCGTAGTCGTTTTTTACAATATTTTTATGACGACCCAACGACGCACGCAATCATTGGCTGCTTCCCTTAGAATTAAATAGTTAGAACAGAGTATTATTGTTCGAGTTTGGTTGGAGTTCGCATGACGCATAGTACCTGTTATTGAGAATACGTTTTTTTATTATCGTTATGTGCAATATTAAATTGTAAAATGAATAAAGAAATCATCGAAAGTGATTCGACACCACCTGATCCTTTTGAAAATAGTGACAGCGATGAATATCATCCCGACAAAAGCAGCTCTAAAGTTGACTCTAGCTCTGAGATCACAGAGTCAGATCCTTCAGATAATGATGGAGAAGGCAGAGGATAAAATAAAAGGGAAAAAATAGCTTACACGATTCCTAAGTAAGTACCTACATTATTACACAAATGGGTAGAATCACGAATGGATGGTAAAACGTAAAACAAATAATAATTAAATCAGTGGTTCAACATACTCTTGTTGTTTTTCAATTACTAAAACATAGTTAAGTTAAGTACCAAGTTTCGATTGCGACACCTAAAAATGTTCGTTTAGTTATGGGTTATGGGTTTCTGGTTTGGCGCTTTTTTTTCTGATTGTTAAAGTAAGTTTTTGTATTTCTTTTAGGAAAAAAGTTAAAAGCGGTAAAAAGTTAAAGGATTATTTTACTATCGAGGACACAAATATTAAAGAAAATAAGGCTGCTTTGTGCATTTTATGCAACGCTAAGTTAAAAATGAAAAATAGAAATACAACTGGTCTAAAAAGACATTTAAAGGGAAAACATTATTCAACATTTATAGCAGTATACCCATTAGAAATGCCTCAGAATAGCACCAACCGAAGTTCAGGTCCATCGACTTTAATCAGTTCAATCTCTTCTACTAGTTCTACTATAGTTCAAATGTTTGATAACGTTAGGAACAAGGTAATTTATTTTTTATACAGAGTGGACTAGTTTTAATTTATCAAACTAAATTTTATAGTTACGTGGGCGTAGATCCGATCTCCATCAGTAGCAAGGTCAAATTTAAATTTGTACAGTTATTTGTGTTTTTTTTAAGAAAGCAATATTATTAAAAGAGAAAAAGTTGTCAATGAGAAAAGTCGGTGCGGTTGAATGGTCGATAACCCAAAAAATAATCAATTCAATAATCGAAATTACTACCTAGTCAAAATTTAAATTCAATAACTTTTTATTTTTTTAATTATGTTAAACATATAAAAATATTTGAAAATTTGAAAGTTTGATAAGTTTAAACTGAGCCACCCTGTGTATTATGATTACGATCTATTTATAAAAAAATTAATACAACAGTGGCTCACGTTTATGTTATGCTTAGTTAATAAAAAAAACTTCGTTTTTTGTTTTGGCAAATTTACGTCTGACTTTTTTGGTAGAACGTAAAACCCGCTGTTGCTGTTAATAATGTGGCTTAAAGAAAGTTTTATTTATTAGTTAATTTCTGAGTTTAAATCTAATCCTAATCATTTCTTTTTAGGCGACATTAGCAAAAGCAAACCCCGTTTATAAACAAGAAGACTTTGAAAATCTTTTGACGGATTTTGTAACGACCAAATATCTACCTTTTAATTTTTTTGAAGATGATAGCGCCAATGCTGTTTTTAAGTACTTAAATAAAAACGTTGTTTTACCTAAACGAACAGTCATGCGAAATAGAGTGTTGACAAAATTTGAAGCAAAAAAACAAGTAGTAAAAAACATCCTACAGAAAAATGATTCAAAATTGTCATTTACTATAGATAGTTGGACTTCAATAAGAAACCAGTCGTATTATGGCGTCACATGTCATTTTGTTAATCGTGCTTGGGAAACGCAAACACTAGTTTTGGATTTTATTCCTTCTGGAGGAAATCATTCTGGTGAATACATGGCAACATTATTTTACAACATACTTAAGGACTACAACATAACAGAAAAAATTCAAGGTGTTACAACGGACAACGCAGTTGTTAATTATACATTTATGCTTCACCTTAAATTAAAAGTTGCCGATTTTGACAACGAGAATAGACACTTTATTTGTTTTGCACATGTTTTAAATTTTGCTGTTCAAGATCTTCTAAAAATAATTAATGCTGACCAAAACGAAGGTATTGAGAATGAAGAAAACTCCTCAGAAGAAGACTCCGACTCCAATATCGATGAAGATTTTCCACAGAACGAAACTACTAAAACATATAAAACGATCAGAACAACAACAGAATAAATTTAGAGCGTGTTGCGATACAGTAAATCTAAAAAGTTCAAAACCCATAATTGACGTAAAGACCAGATGGAATTCAACATTCGACATGCTCAACTGGGCCCTGAAATATAAACTTCCCTTAAATATTTTATGTGATACAAAGAGGGATTTAAGAAAGTTTAAGGCCGATGAAGAAACATGGAAGACAATTGAGCAAAGTTTAAAATATTTAAGACCTTTTAAAACATTGACAAACAAACTTAGTGGGGAAAAATACTGCACGCTGTCAATGGTTATAATTGGAATAAATTTATTATTGGACAAATTAGAGGCTTGGTCCTTTGAGTTAAATGACACAGTCGACCGAAATGCTCTCGACGAAACACTTATTAACGCTTTATCAGCAGCTAGGGATAAAATTTTAAAGCACTACAAAAAATCCAACTGGATCTATTGTGTGGCTTTAATTCTGGACCCTCGTCATAAAAAAGAGTCTTTTTTGTTAACAAAATGGGGTCGGGAATTAAAAGATACTGCTGTTAAGAAATTTGAGGATATTTATAAAAAAGAATACTACTTAGAGAGTGCCGATGCCGATATGGATACTATTATGCCAGAAAATGTTGGAGATTTAGAAATGGACACTTATCATGAAGATGATTTAGATTTTGGTGCTATTTTTAATAGCCGTAAACAGGAAGATACTTCATCGACCTCAATGTCCTCAACAGCTTTATGGAGAAAGGAAATTGATGAATATTATAGTAGTAGGCGTGCTGAAGAAAACACTGACATCCTTGATTGGTGGAAAAAAAATGAACATCTATATCCCATTTTATCAAATATGGCAAAGGATATTTTTGGGACAACAGCTACGTCAATACCATCTGAGAGGTTGTTCTCTAAGGCCTCTTTAGTAATAAGAAAGCATAGAAACCGTTTAAATTCAGAATCGGCTAGAAGTTTAATATGCCTTAATTCATGGAAAGAGTTATAATAATTCTGTTTTATTAAGACGTTATATTTTTTATTTGTTTTGTTTTTTATTTTTTAGAATAAAAAATGTTTTTTTTTAAATTTTATAAGTATGTACTTTTAGTACTTTCGTGTATAAGTTTAATAAAGTTTTGTTTGGTTCAGAGTTTGAGAGAACTACATTTATATTTATTTTTTTGTATTAATAGAATATTAAATGTTTTTTGTTTTAAAAGACTTAAGACTTTTTCTATTTTATTTTTGCAAATGCGCAATCGTTTTCTAAATGCCAATTTTAAATTCAGCGGAAAAAGTTATTACGCTGACCTTCGACCTGCTATTTTTGTGTTTTCCAAAAATATGGGAAAGCTCAAAAATACGGCCCTGTTTAGTCCTCGTTGGATGACCCTGTACTTTTTTTTTAATTTTATGCATAATCCTACTCTAAATTTACGATAACTGTTTCACAGGTACCTATAAGTAGTTATGTACGTACTTTTTTGCTAATATTTATTGAATAATTACTATTACCAAAAAAAAATTGTTGAGCAAGAAATCTTGTTCTTGCTCATAATTTTCTTGTCTTGCATAACTCTTGCTAATCCATTTCTTGTCTTGCAAATTTCTTGCTAATCCATTTCTTGTCTTGTTCTTGCATGCAAGACCAAGACAAGAACAAGAAATAGCAAGACAAAAACAAGATATACCTGCAACACTATTTATAGTTAAAGTGACTTATGAATATGCTAACTTCCGCACATAGTCAATATTTTCCTATACAAAATTATCTTTAATTTTCCTGTATGAAAGAAAGTGTTGAATAAAAGGAAACTTTTTTAATGGTTTTCCAAATTCCCCTATTTTTAAACCATGTTTGAAAATTTGTCTTCCTGAGGTCGGCAATCCAACCAATAAAAATAGTAAATATATATTACGTGAGATATTAAATATTATCCATGGGGTCCAATAATCGTATTTTGCTTGGCCCTAAATAAAGCCACTAATTTCAAATACTATACAATTTAAACTATTTTCTAAGTTGTTTTGAATTTTGAATTTAGTACACTAGTAATGGGAACAGGAAATTTTAAAAAAGCATTAAGAACAATACTCCGCAATAAATTATAGCCCTAAAATTGGAAAAACAATCTTATATACATATTTTGTTTATTTTGTGTCGTGTAAAGTTGGCTAGAGAAAAAACAAAATATCTGCCAGTACAGCCACCATCCCTTTTGAACGGAAATCATTATTTCAGGGTGTCAGCGTTTGCCTATAAATTGTAAGTAAGTAAAACTATACATCTTTGTCGAGATATCCCGATATAAACAGCTTATGGGCGGTACTTTTATCTTAACTTGTGGTATGCTTAAATAAATCAATACTGTTTTTCGTTTGGAAGAAATATTGTCTGTTTTACGGAAGTTTCTTTCCTTACAAGGCGACGATCCTACTGATAAAAATAAATCAGAAGAAATGACTTATCAGTAAATGCTTATTAACATAGGGGTTGAGATTTTGATATTTTTGTGGAGGTAAATATTAAGAAATAAAGTTTGGCATAAAATTGCTCATTTTATACTTTTAGCTGTAAAGCAGCCTTTGTAAAGAAATAATGATTTAGATTTGGAAAAATCTCCTGTACAAAATTCGCGTTTGGAAAACCTCAACTTGCGGCACACCGTCATTTCGCTTTATGAAACTGTCTGTATTATGTTAACGCCACAAAATTAAGTGCCACTTACGATTTCAAGGATATTTTTTGGTATCTTGGTCTTAAAGGTATACCCACTTACTTTAGGTGATAATGATTCCTAGGAGGTAGGTAAATGATACTCTTAAAGTAGGTTCTAGATTGGACCCTTAAAGTGATGAGACTGAAGGGTAATTCTAGGGCAAATTTGAAGTCTGATTTTGTTTGTAATCTCAGCAAAAAGAGGTGCACAAAGTTTCTGTCGTAAAGATGTTCTCTTGCGGTAAAACACAGCATCAGCTTCAATCAGAGTTGAGTACTTTCACGTAGAATACTGTTTTTTTTTATCGAATGTAAAGCATATATGGGAGAATATATTGAATACTATCAGTGCTGTTCAAAAGAAATGCATAAAATTCAACACGCAAATACGTGAAGTGGTTTAAATTGTTGTACGTTTTTTTTTAATGGCAACCTTGGTCATATGGGGGTCTATGAGAAGATCTTCTAAAAGTGAATCCGATACTGTCAACAAATTAGACTTCTGCTAATTTCGCTACTCTGCAATAAGTCCTGTGGTAAATACTGTCAATCGCACTTCAAACACTTTCGGCAAATAAATTAGTAACCTCCATCCTTATTCTATCTTGTAGGTTCTTAACGCTGTTTGGTTTATTTTTAAACACTCTCTCCATCAAAAACCTCTATAGAAAGAAATCCAAGGTGTAAGTTCCGGAGACCTTGGTGGCCATTCAATCGGACCCACTCCCGATTTGGAAAAATTTCGTCCAAGTACCTTCGAACATTTATACCAAAATGCAGTGGTGCGCCATCTTGTTGAAATCATATTCTTTCATGGGGAATATCTGGATCACCCTCGTTAGGAAACATTACTGCTAATCCAGGTATTAAGCCGAATGAGAGGAAATCTAAGTAACGCTCAGCAGTAAGGTTTTCTTTAAAGAAATATGATCCTAAAATTCGGTTATTTATTATGCCAGCCCATATATTGACTTCTTGGGGATGTTGTGCCTACAAGTTAAGGGGTTGCAGGGAGGCTGAAAATATTATAAAAAGACAAACAACCATTTAGGCCACTTCACGTGTTACAGGGTTTTTGTGAAAAATGACTCATACAGAAGATATGAATACTGTGCGTTTCTTTTGAACAACCAATAAATTCGAGATTAACGTATTCGTATCAAATTCAGCTAAACGTAAACTTAAAAAGATCAACGAATTGAAGAGAATTGTTTTATTGTATTTGTATATCTTTCATAGATGAAAGTCATTTAATTAATAATTTGAATGCATAGAGATTTAATACCTTAGATTTAGTGAACAATAAATTTGACTATTGGTCAAACTATTTAAAAAAAGTGTGTTATTCTACTTGTTTCATGGAATTTGGATAGCCCCCAAAGTAGAGTTCAAAGACTTTGCAGTAAAACAGTTACAATACATGCTTCTACCATACCATTTGAAGTATATGAAAGCAAACAAAAAAAAACAATTATGAAAGGTGAAAACTTCTTCAACATATATTACAATTACGGGATATAAACTCCTAAGAAAATCATTATTAATTATTGGTTTATAGCTAAAGCGTATACAGAACAAAATATAAATATGTGATCTAATACTTGCGTTTCGTTTTGCATATTGTTTGTTACTACTAAATGTAGAATATTTTGAAAACAACGAAATTATTTTCTATTCGTAAAAATCCACGCATAATAAACCTTGTGTTTCTCCAGTGCGAAGGAAAAATCTAGTAAGCAGCTTTTGGCCAAATTTAAATTTATATATATTCTGAATCTGCTAGGTATTTCCTTTCATCGTTTGTATAAATTTTGTCAAAATACCAAAAAATAAATATTTGATAGATTTTTATTAAGTTAAAATAGAGCAAATCAAGATACGAACCGGATTTTTCTGCTAATAGTTTTTTTAAATAGCATATTTGTAGCAATGGACAAATATAGCAAAATCAGATGCAACATTTTTCCATTGCTTGTTATTTGTACTTTTTTAAGTGGAAGAATCTAGCATATCATTTTTACTATTGTACTAGTTAAAAATTATATATTTCATGAAGCAAAAATACAGCAAAACAACTCACTAACTTTTTTAAATTTTTTAATGTTAAAGTTTTGATTAATGTTAAATTTTAATTTTTCCATTGCTTGTTATATTTTAAGTACTTTTTTAGCGAAGAAATCTAGCATAACAGTTTTTCTATTGTATTAGTTTAAAAATGTTATATTATCAAGTAAAAGTAAAGCAAAATAACTCACTCAGTTTTTTTCCATTTTTTAATGTTAAGGTTTTGATTACTGTTAAATTTTAATTTTTTCATTTTTACTACTGTCCTGTTTTAAAAATGATATAATTTACCAGGTAGAAGTATAGAAAAACAATTCACCAGGTTTTTTCCATTTTTTAATGTAAATGTTTTGATTATTCTGAAATCCCTGTTGTGACGGTCCTGGGAAAACTACCCAGATGATTCATCAAACGTTTATGTACGTGACCAAGAATTGTTTAATTTAATTGAATAATTCTAGAAGATTATAGTGAATTCCTAATTAATATATAAGGAAGAGGGTGTAGGAGATTTATATTTATTCTTATCATACGTGCAGTAGTCGTGTTATATTATAACGTGTATTTAATAAAGTTAGTATTGTAAAAAAGTGCTGACTGAAAATTAGTGTGAACATTAATAAATTTGAAATGTGATCGAGACAGATTGTGACAAGTGCTGAAGCCATTTGTGTTTGAACCAAGAGGATATCATTTACTTGATTGTGAATCCATTATTAATTTTCTAAGAGCTTCCGCAAAATTATATTTCGAAACTAAACAAGATTTTAAATGTTAACTTAACTATCGTATTTTGGGCCTCAAGAACATCTTATTGCCATTTCAGGACAATTCTAGAACAATCTATTTTGAAACTAAATAAGTCTGTAAGTTATGAATTTACCATCGCGTGTTGGATCTAAAGAAGACATTATGAGAGCCATCCCAAGAAAATTCTAGAATATTTTATTAGCAAACTGAATCCTTCTAGAAAGTTCTACTTCTAATCTAGATAATTAACATCTGTGGGATCTAACTATCAAGTAGAGATATATTACTGGAGCTCCAGAAAGTTCCATTTCGAAACCAAACAAGCTAGTTCAAGAAAGTTCTTTTTTTTAACTAAGCAAGATTTATAAAACTTTACATCACCAGTAGTTTTTAAAGAAGATAAGAAGATTTAAAAAATTATTGGTCTGCTTACTACTAGATAACAAATTGTTAAAATGGAGGACCAAATTCAAAATACCGTAGAACAACCCAACAAGAAGAGCAGAATATTCTTAACAAGATGTCAACCGATCAAGAAACTAGAAGATAATAAGGGAGACACTAAAGAGGACAAAGAACAATAGGAAATATTAAAATATCTTGAAGACTTAGAAGCTAAGAGACTAAAAGAAAATCAGTAATTAGCCAAAACACAAAAAAAAAACAGGAAGAGAAGGATTCTCTTGAGAAAATTCTAAATAATCAAGAAACCAAAAGACAAAAACAAAAACAGGAAGAACAGGATTGACTTGAAAAAAATATAAATGATTCAGAAGCAAAGAGACAAAAAAACTGTAAGACGAGACCAAAAGACAAGAAGAAAAATAGGAACATAAGACCAGAAGGCAGAAAGAACAAGACTGTCTTGAGAGGATTCTAACTGAACAAGAAATTAGAAAAAAACAAGAACTATATCAAACGATGGATTCGATTCAGAATGCCATTGAAAAACAACAATGCCGCTTGCGAAAAGTCATATATAATATCAAAGAAGAAATAAATGTGAAAGAAGAATTTGAAGAAAACGTGAAGTATTTGTTTCCACATTCTCACTGATTCGGCTCGCTGTTAAGTGATTCTGCATTTTAATAACATCGATATATCCTAAAATATTGTCAACAGGTAAACAAATAAAATTTTAATGCAAAATTATGGAAGAAATGAATGATTTATTTCTTCAGGACGCATCAGTTAATACGACATATCCATTAAGAGTCGATAAAAATACCGCAAAGCGTGCTCCTTTTGGTAAGATTCATAAAAACTATTCAATTTAACTAACATAATTACATCGTTATTTACTTAATAAGTGCCTAAATACACAGAGACAAACTATATCCAAACCTTATTCAATTTCGTTTTGCAATCACTGTCAGTTGTCAAACTACTTGATTGGCTAATATTATGAATGGATTTGGTTCATGTGAATTGTACTGAACTTAATATATCCGTTTCAACTGAACCGTTTCTTAAGCAAATTTGCATATGGATAAAATGATAAATTAAAGTAAAACAAGCTCATGTGGAGGTTAAACAAGTTCAATATCTTGAGAAAGTAAGAAAACTAAAAAAGCAAAACTTTTGCTAGTCGAATAGCAGTTTCCGGCGATAAAACCAAACCTCCTGCTCTTATTTTGTCAAATTTCTGGATCATGTATGTACGTCAATTTGAGGCCTCAGTATCAACTAATGGCTGGAAGGTCATTGTCTAATAGTCTCGTTAAGAGGGCCGACATTGGATTTATTACAAAGCATTCCCACCAGTCGTCAATAAACCTACACAGCTTTAATTTTCAAAACTTCTACTAACAAAATTGTACTTATCAGTATAAATTAAAAACTTCATTCTTTGGAAAAGAATATTCCACATACAGTATATAGTATTAAAACTTATTATGATTTTTCTCCGAAATTTGTTTACCGCAATTAATCTAGATTTAGTAAATTGACTTACTATTTTATCAGAAAAAAACATTTTTTTCTTAAATACAAATGTAGTAATTCTTATATTTTTAAAAATGCCCACTTTATTAAAAATATATTATCGAAATCCAAAAAATCTCACCCATGGTTCGGTAAATTTTATTTCTGGATAAGAATTGCATCAACAGCAAATTCTTAAACTATTATTTTGACTTCCTTGAAAAAATCTAAAAAGTCGTTACCATGCTTCACCTTTTCACGAGAAATTTTAGTAGCAGCGAATAAAATATTGCTCACAATCTAGAAACTACCAGATGTGATAAAACTTTCAAAACTAAAATTTTAGAAAGGAAAACCTAACAATCAGTTAATAATATCTAGTATTTTTTTTATAAGCAAGGTACTAAAACGTCTATTTGAAGGTGGTAAGAGAATTAAACTCTTTCGGTCGGACTTGCTTTGTCTTTATTATTTCGGTTTCACAACGTTTTGAATGGTAACTATCTCCAGTCGTTTTCAAGTGTAAAATAAAAGCTAACTCAAAAGCTATGGGTTTATATACTAGTCATGTGCAGTGAAGCGTGAAGTCTCCGCCTCCTGGTTACCAGAGCCGTAAAGTTTTAGGAGGTCAGTTTGAGCTAGAAGCGGCTTCCATATATTTGGAATATCGACGCTGGCTTGTTGAATATGCCTCGAATCTTTTCTATGAAAGCTGCTTCTATAAACTTTCGTTTTCGCCAGTGTTGCTCCCTATGCAAAATTTTAGCATCCGACCACTGAATCTGGTCATTCTGTCAAATGGTTGTGATTTGCAGTTCAAATAATGAAAGTCTCATCTACATACCTAAGCCAAAGTTTAGGTTTGATTTGAGCAGTATTTATAGCATGCTCTTCGAACCACTCCAAATATATATTAACTGCCACTGTAGAGATGGATGACCCAATGGGAAGACCATCATCTTGTGAGTAAAAACTTTTTTTTTATTTTAAAAGTAGGAGTTACGGAGACAGCATTCCAATAGTTCCATCACACCATCCAGAGGCAACGTCGTTCGTTGAAAGAGTGTTTCGAAAGAAACGAAATTAAAAAAAGAATGGATTTGACAAAATCAGTGTGAACGTTGTGAGTGACTCCTATACTGGAGAGACAAAACGCCCTCTTAGTATAAGAGACAAAGAGCATTTAATCATACTCAAAAGGGAGAGACGTCAAAAATGGGCATAGCGGAACACGTCTGGTCTAATCAACACCGGATGCAGTGGTCGGAAGCTAAAACTTTTTTATAGGGAGCAGCTCTGGCGAAAACGAAAGTATATAGAAGCAGCTTTCATAGAAAGGAATTAAGGCATATTCAGTAAGCCTAGCATAGATATTCCAAACATATGAAAGCCGCTTCTAGCTGAAACTCACTTCCTACAACTACACGGCCCAGCTAATCAAGGGGCGGAGACCTCATAAACCCGCAGCTTTAGAATTAGCTTTTATTTTACAGTTGCAAACGACTGGAGATAGTTACAATTCGAAACGTTATGAAATCGAAATAATAAAGACAATGCAAGTCTGACAGAACGAGTTTAATGAAGATACCAAATAATTCGTTTTAAGTAAGAAATAAAATACAATGTTTTTAAAAAAGGCAGTGTATTAAATAAAATAAGTTAATTTATAAATTACACAATTCATGCTAATTCTTTTATTTACAGACACAGTCGACACTGTTTATAGTGAAACTATATATAGTGAAAAACTCTATAGTGCAATTTTTTGAAGACAACACGAGTAACAACCCCTGCATATAGTGAATCTGTAAAATAGTAACACTCTATATAACATTTTTACCGAAATATTACGTATAGGTTTGTATGCACTTATTCTCGGAATTCCATTTTTATGACGCATTCTTTTGAAAAGGTTCTTAACGCGTTTATAACGTCTAATGGTTGGCCAAAAGACACTTAGATTTCTGTGAGAAACCCGGGGAATAACCCATTTTATAGAAACCCGGGGAAAAACCCATTCTATAGTCGAGGCCTAGTAATTCCCAAATTCGGGTTCAGTTTGTTTTTGTTTAAGAACCAAGTTAGATATCCAAGCGAGTATGTTTAAGTTTAGCTGAGAAAATTAAAGTTTTGGAGGAAGTTGATAAAGGCTATGATGTTGCTGCAAAATGTTGTGTTTTCCGGGTTGCGACACTCTGATAATAAAAAGTCGCGACAGTATCATCAAGAAAACTAGTGTTCCAAGCAGTCGAAAACGAGTACGGGTGTGTTCTTACGAGCATGTAAATGAAGCAGTTTTACGATGGTTTCAAGCAGCCCGTACGCATCAAAACGTAAAATTTGCTAAAGAATTTAACTACGTTAATTTTTAAGATAGTGAAGGGTGGTTGAGTGCCTGGAAGACTCGCAATTCAATGGTTAACAAGACCGTGTCTGGCCAGAGTGCAAGCGTTAGTCAGGAGGACTGTGACATTTGGACCGAAACTGTTTTAAAAAGTGTATTGAAAAAGTACGAGCCAAAAATCGTTTTCAATTATAATGAAACCGGTTTGTTTTTTAAATGTTTGCCAAATAAAATTTTTGGTTTTAAAAGTGATAAATGTTTTGGTGTTAAAACAAGTAAAGAAAGAGTGATACTTGATGTTGGAGCAAACATGGATGGCTCAGAAAAACTGAAATTACTGCTCATAGATAAAATCAATAAATTCCTGTTGTTTAAAAGGAGTTAAATCTCTGGAGTTAGATTACGCCAATAATAAAAAGGCATAGATGACTAAATGACGAAAATAAAAAGCCTAAAGCAAAAAATTGTTATGTTTATAGACAATTGTCCTGCACATCCAGTTACTGTAAGTAAAAAATTAACGAATATTGAAATGATCTTTTTTTCACCAAACATGACCTCCAAATTGCAACCTATGGACCAGAGTGTTATAAAAAACATAAAACATTATTATCGAAACAAAATTGATCACAACATTGTTAATGCGATTGATAACAACTCTCCAGTCCAAAAATTGATTACCTTTAAAGAGGGTATAACGGAAATCGTTAAAGTATGGAGTGATAATGTTTCTCAGAAAACTATCAAAAACTGCTTTTCTAAAGCAGGTTGTGGTGAAAAAATTGACCAATGGGACGAACAAGACGAAATGGATTTTGCTACCGTAAAAAGACAATGGGGTATTTTACAAAAAACGGCTACCGCCGACGCAGATTTTTTACTTGAAGATTTCTTAGAAATCGACAATGATGTTGGTACGACAGATCTCCCAAATGACTAAGACATAATTGACGATATAAAAAGTATAGAAGATCATGAGGAAGAATGTTCAAAAGAAAATAGCTGGTTATTTTTCCTAGTACATAATATGTAAGCTATTTAGCAGTTTTTTAAGACTACCAAATTTTAAATGTAGTATGTACATATGTATTAACAGATTTTGTATTATTCTTTTTATTTCGTATGTAGTATATACATACATATGTATGTATGTTATTAAGCCCTGTCCATGCTATGTACTACATACTTTCAAATGTTTAATAAAATCATTTCTATTAATTCAACTTTGCAATTTTTTTTGCTGCTTGTACCTTATAAAATACAAGTAAATGATTAACAATATAAAAAAATACATGGCAATATATAGTTTTCCTTTATACAGTGAAACACTTTTCAAGTTTCGGCCAACCTTGTGGTATTTCACCATATTAAGTGTCGACTGTATATGGTAATATAGTTAAATTTTTTCTAGAATATTTAAGGTATTTTCCTGGACTATGGATGGAAAATCCCTTCCTATGAGAAAACCCGCATGGCCACATTTCGGTATTTCCAAGTAACCATATTTTTTGGCCGAGGCGCTCAATTTTTCATAAAAGAGCAAATTTCCCTAAAATTATAAAATATAAAATAATATCATTATTTAGTAAGTTAAAAATGAAATATAAATGAATGAAGGGTTGATTGTCAGCTGATCATTTAAATTTAAAATTATAAATTTATACCAATTTTATTTTGACGTCATTTTAATTGCCGCTGTTAAAACATATAAACAAGTAATATCTACAAAAAATAAATAAATACATTAAAAACAAAATTTTTGTGCTAATCAATTCCTAACTTTTATATTTCATTTTTGACACATTCTTAGTTTTTATTTTTATTTATATTTTGATACCAGTAGCAGAATTCACGTCAAAATGTCTACCGTTTTAGTTTTCGACTCTATATTTAAATGGGATCGCCCAGCGTCCAACATTCTAAGAAAGATTATAAACTATTAACTATCGATAGTTATCAACATATCTATTGTTTTCGACATATCTATAGTTATCGATATTTCAATAGTTATCAATTTATTAGACACAATAAAATAAAATATTTCGTACATTTAAAATTCGAATTCTAACTTGCCATCTTGCCGATACCTTTTTCGATAAACTATATTTTTTTCTGCAGGCATGATAGCAATAGAGAAAGGAAAAATACTAATAGCTGGACAATAAATATAAAAAAGTATCGATACTTATGGGTAACTATCAGTATATCGATATATTGATAATTATCGATGTAGCAATAACTATCGATTGTTATCGATATACCGGGTGCCCCTTATAACTTTGTTTTTTGAGAGAATTTTTTTTTAGTCTCTTCCGGTTTGACTGAAAATTACCGCAACTTCCGATTTTTAAATGGGCGCTCTATTTACTTTTGCTTATACAATGACATTAGCCAGTTTTTGACAGATTGAGTGATTTTTATTATCATTTTTATGCACGTTTTCAAATGGGAAGGAGGTGGATCGCGTACAAAACTGGTGGGCACACTGCATCGAGTGCCACTAATCGTTTAATATGTGCCAGTATTGACTTTGGCATTCAAACTTCAAAGCCAAAGTATAAAAATCTCGCTTGCCTTTATGGGGCTTGGTTTTTATGCAAAAAATCTTAACGCGTATTTTTATTTCTTTAATATATTATCTAGTAGGCTACTGTCAACATTTATCTGTTAAATTATTTTAACGAAATGTCAATTTGGCGTTTGTTCATTTTTCGGCTTTTTAGTTTTCAATAACATTATTGTTAATAAGTAATAAATGTTTCTTGTATCGAAAAGAATGGAAAATTTTACAAATGCGGAATTGTCAGATATGCATTTTGTTTATGGTCGAAGTAATGGAAATGGTCGGCAAGCTCGACGATTGTAGGCTGAGTTGTATCCAGGACGAAGGGTACTCCATCACACAATATTTGCACGTTTTCACGAACGTTTGCGAGAAAATGGTACGTTTAAGAAACAAAGTTCTCGAGTTAATTGCGGAGTCACCTGAAACAAGTACTCGAAAAATTGCCAACATATTGAATGTAAACAACTTCACTGTATTTCAGATTCTTAAAAAACAGCAAGTGTATCCGTTTCATATTCAACGTGTGCAAGTTCTACTACCTAGAGACTTTTTTCCGGGCCTACTCTTTTTGCCAATGGTTTCTTCATCAAATCACTCAAATTCCAAATTGTTTAAATGGTGTTTTCTTTAATGACGAGACTACTTTTGGACAACAGTGTATACGAAATTTTCATAACAATCACTTATGAACTGAGGAAAATCCACATGGAATCCTTGAAACTCATTTTCCGCATCAGTTTTTAAATAAATCTATGGCTTGGGGTAATTGATGATTATTTAATCGGTCCATATTTCTTCCCTATACAGGCGAATATTACCTTAATTTCCTACAGGAAGAGTTAAATGTTCTTCTTGAAGAGATTCCTCTACCGTTGAGACAAGACTTATAGTTTATGCATAATGGTGCACTAGTCCATTTTTGGCATTAATGTACGTAATCACTTAGATACAGTATATCCAAATCATTGGAGATAGGAAGACGAGGTACAGAAAATTGGCCTGCTCGATCGCCGGATTTAAATCCTCTAGATTTTTGCATTTGGGGTTTTCTTAAGTCATTAGTTTATTCCACTCCCGTCGAAAATGTTGATGACCTTAGGAATCAAATTATAGCCCGCTGTGAGACAATAGGAAATACACCAGGAATATTTGTGTTAATGCGACCATCAATGCGGCGAAAAGTTGAATCTTGTGAAACGTCTGAAGGAGGTCATTTTCAACATTTGATGCAGCTTTAGGCCTATTTAAAATTTTATTAGTGTTATTTTCTGTTATTGTTCTGGTTTAGTATTATTGTATTAGATAGTTCTTGATAATGTATTGAAGAAATAAAATTTTAATTTGAAATATCTTAGTGGCGTACAATTTTTTTCTTTAAAAAAATGAGATTATTACCCGTATGCGCACCAATGATGAATATAAAATTCTTAATTGCATGTGCACAATAACTACCTCTTAAAACCCACCAAATTTCATTCGCATATCTCGACCGGTTTTAGAGCAATAAATAAATCGTCAGATTTTAACAAAAAACTCATCAACACAATCATTTGCGGACATACGTTTATATAGCAAACTGTCATTATTTTTTCAGGCACAGTCGTATTGTGTCGTACTTATTTACTAACACCCTGTATAAGTAAGAAACAAATTGTTCAATCCGCTGTCGCTGAGCACTCACCACATGATTAATGTTAAAGATACCAAGATTGTCTCATCAGTCTCCAATTATTATAAACGAAAAATTAGGGAATCTATTGAAATTATTAAGCACCCTTAAATTTTTAATAGAGACTAGGCTATGTGCTGCAACAGGCGGGCAATCAATGGACACATGTCGGGCATAAAAACCTGAACTCTGCTTATCGGAAGTCAGCGTTTTGAAATCCCTGAAGATGCCTCGTACAATCGCAAGCGAAACTTCGGAAAGTCATTCCAATTTATATTATTTATATTTATAGTTAAAGTGGAATTGATAAATTGTTAAGTACGAGTGAGTGCCCACCATCGATTATCGACTAAAAACAAACATTTTTTAATTTAAAACCGATAAGTAATGCTTGGTCGTGCTCGATTGCGCGTGGTTATAATCAGCGATTTAAAATAACGATGACATAGTTTGCTCTCTATTATTAGTAGGTTGCAGACGATCGAAGACGCTTATATACGACCGATCTGTGTGACTGTATCCATGGTGAGACTGTTTATATAATATGCCACCAAAATTGATTGTTCATCTATAAATTAGGTTTAATAATATGGCATATTACCTACCTTTTTATCTGCTAAATTATCTATTTCACCGTAAATTATATAAAAAGGAACCGTTATATCTTCAACGCGGTATGTAGGAGGTGTTTCCGCATTATAGATCTCCAGGTTTTTCGACTTGCCATAATCGAATTGTCGAAACTGATTCCCATTAGTCAAAAGTTGTGTATAATGATAGAGAGTCTTTAAACTGACTGCTTCCGGTGTTATCGATAAACCCATAGGTAGCAATCGCTAAAATTAATAGGGAAAACATTTCAAACACAAATTTTTAAAATTTATTAAAAATACATTTTTGATTTAACTTTTTTTCGGATCTTTCTTTGAATTAATCTATATTTTTATCAGATGGTTAACAATATTAAAATTGTATGATAATAACTGTATAATTAGAGTGTGTTGCACTTTCACTGACAAAAGGAAAATACATTTTACTTCTCTCGTAAGAGCGAAGTATTTTAAGATTTCCACGTTTCGGGGTTCCTAGATCCCAAAAAACGTGTTTTCTCAATTCCGTCTGCTCGTAGTATAGCTACTTATCGACTGGTTTCAGATTCTGGTCAAAAATTATGGGTCGTATAAAATTCAATATGGCGGAACAAAATGGCGCCCTAGTAAAATGTTTAAAGACTAATTAGGTAGGTATTCAATTTATGTACAATTTTGCACAAAAATCGGGTGTTATATGGGAATGAACTGGCAACATTTTCCAATCCAAGACTCCTAAACAAAATGGCGGCCTAAAAGAATATTTCAAAAACTACTTATACACTGATTTCAAATTTGGTGCAAGAATTAAATGTGATATAGAAATAATCTGGAAATTGTGGTATGTTTAAGAGGGAACAAAATGTCGACCAAATAAAACATTTGTAATCGTGAAAAATCGCCGTTCCAAGATTTGAAAGATCTTTTCGTTTTATCCTTATACATGGCAAAAAACATGTTCTCAATTCCGTCGGTATGTCTGTTGGTCTGTCAGTTTGCGGCATATCTAAAAAACTACTAACCCGGTTGACTGAACCTGGTAATATTTTGGTGAAAATTCAACATAACGGAGAAAATGGCGGCCTAATGAAATGTAAAAAATGTTATTACTAATAAAACTAATTATCCAATTTACTTCAAATTTTCAAAAACCATGTGTTACATAGAAATCAACTGGTAAAATTACGAATCTTAGACGGCAAAACAAAATGGCGGCCTAATAAAATATTTTAAGAAGCAGCCTGAAAAAACTACTTATTATATTGATTTTAAATTTTGTGGAACAATTAAGATATAGAGATAAACTGCTAAAATTGTGGTACGAATTTAAGATAGCGAAACAAAATAGCGGCCAAATAACATGTTTGTAATCGTGAAAAATCATCCTACTTGGCTTTTATATAAATCTTCATGTTTTATCAAATCATCGTCCGCCTGTCGGTCAGTTCGTGACACAACTAAAAAACTATTTATCTGATTGACTTTAAATTCTAATAAAAAATTAGAGGTCATATGGAGATCAGCTGGTAATAATTTGGTAAAAATTCAATATAACGGAAGAAAACGGCGGTCTAGTAAAATATAAAAAAAAAACGATTACTAAAATACTAATTAACCAATCTACTTCAAGGTGTGCACAAAAATCGGGTGTTACATAGGAATGAACAAAACAAAACAGTCTGAAAAACTACTTATTTCATTGATTTCTGAATTTTGAGCAAGAATTAAGTGTTAAAATTGTGATACAAATTCAAGGTTGGTGACAACTGACTTTAAATTTTGCACAAAAAATAGATGTGATATAGAGATACACTTTGGTAATTTTGGTACGAATTCAACATCATGAAACAAAATGGCGGTATAATATAATTTAAAAAAACAGTGTAAAAAGCTAAATAACAATTTATTTTAAATAATGTCCAAAAATCAAGTGTGGTATAGGTAGAAACTTGTAAAATATCGGTAAGAATCCAATATGGTGTAACAAAATTGCGCCCATTAAAAATGTGTGAATAAGGGCAATATGCATGTGTTACTAAATGACTATGCGGAACTAAATTGGGTTACACTTCACTATTCCAAATAAAAGGAAATATATATTACGAGGGAATTTCCGGGTAAAGGAAATTTACTTACCGATTTTTACATGAGAATGTATATACACAAAGCGACAAGTTAATACTAGCATAGAACAGTCTTGGACCAGTTGGTATTTACCCGCAGTGCAAACATTTTGAAATAAGTTTGAAGGTTAGGTGAGAAACTATTTTTCCTTTAAGGCCAAGACTTTTGAAAGAGTCGTTCATTTTAAATTGAATATTCTGATGCTACACAGAAAAGGAACATAATGAATTTTCAATACGATTTACCTATTGTTTGAGTCATACTTCTTTTATCATCGCTATGTTGAACCTAATTATTAATTTTTTTTTACCATGTAACATGCCAAACTTACAGGATTGATTAAAGTTGAGCTATCGCCAGTTAATGGTCCAATTACGATTGTTAATATCCATTCAGTATTTAAAGCAAGCAAGATTTTATCCACAGCAACATAAAACTTCCGGAACATGTGAAAAAAATCTCCAAATTTAAAGACTTGTTGAAGTGCCTGAAAGTAAATTTTAGGTTTTTCAAATCAAAAAAAAATATTGTGATGACATGAAAATCCCATCCTGTGTTTAATTCAGAATTCATAAAACAGGGAAAATAGAATATTGTGGATTAATTTGTTTTTAATTTATCAGTTACTTACTTTAAAAATGGGAACAAATGGAATGAATGCCCTAACAAGGGAACTTGAATCTTTCATAAAAGCCGGAACAGCCAATGCTACAAAAATCTTTATGAATTTATTTGCTTCTTCTGGTTTCTCTGATGCATATATAGTTGCAGCTGTTGATCCAATTGACATACTGAAGGCAATTAGCTTTGTGTTTGTTATATTATATATGTACTGAAACACAGCTGGGTAGTCATATATTCCAATTTCATGGAAGCTGAAACAAAATATTTAAATTTTTAACATAAAAATATTTTTCCTTTTCTCTTAAGTCCAGGCGTCTGTA
The DNA here is from genome assembly GCA_030620095.1 of Kuschelorhynchus macadamiae. NCBI lineage: Eukaryota > Metazoa > Arthropoda > Insecta > Coleoptera > Curculionidae > Kuschelorhynchus > Kuschelorhynchus macadamiae. The sequence continues at coordinate 25,478 of JAUTXW010001025.1, forward strand.
CTCTAATATATAATTGTCCGGTTTATATGAAATGACAATAGAAAACTAAATCGTATTAATCATTTTTGTTTTCGACTTTCAAACTAAACAAAATATCGCTGCAGACAGGAGATATGAGCTCTTCTAGGTGACGTTACCAGGGATGTGATATAGGTTTTTCGGTTGCAAGTCTCAGGTTCATATTTAACCTAATTGTGGTATCTGAGTACGGAAAATCGTTCGGCACTAAAAGAAGTGCAGCTATTTCAACGTGTTACCTATCTCGTGAGCATATATGCATCCAACACCCGTGACTGCAATGGATAAAGGTAAAAAATGGCAAGAGATAAGACCTACTGCTATTATCAATACTAACCTTATTTTTAGGTTAGGTACACTCTTGGTAAATAATATGTGAACAGAAAGATAAAATTAATAGTTTCACATATACATGGTGTTTCATAAATTAAAATACTCATTTTTTTTTTGGACAGCGCTCGCCAATTATGGTCAGCTTATAGAAACCCTATCTAAGTGATTTCGCAATTTTTTTTAAGAATAAGCTTCTTATAAATCGTCTAGTTTGAGCAGTATTCTCGGAGAGGACATCCAATGGGCTAATATGCTGTGACTTGTAGTCAGGAAAGTAGGTACGAAGTTGCTTGAAAAATCCAAAAAGATTAGTGTCAGCTTGAATTGGAAAGCGACGTAACAAGAAAGATCATAAATACTAAGATAGAATTTATAGTATATTTTGCTCTAAGGCAATTTGTTTAGATTTTATAGGCATCAAAATTCTGAATTGCCAATTTCCAAATGTAAATGTTTTGAAAGTAACTAAAAAAGGTACAAAGTGGTAATGATGTATTGCAAGAGCAAAGGATGGCCTTGCTCTTTCATTGCCATTATTGGTCTTGGTTTCATTAATTTAGTTGTGATTTTAGTCTTGTACACTCATGTCTAGATTTTGCTTATACTTGAGTTTTAGCATTGTTCTTAAGAGTATTTTTATTATTAGTATAACTAATGAATATTAGTGTTTTTTTTTTCAAAGCTTCTGTTCGACTGCTGACAGTCCAAAAATGTGTGAACGTTATTATTAGTATTACATTTAATATTAGAATTTTGCTTAAAGGTAGCTCGAAAAGCATTTTATAGAAAATAACAAGCGACTATGTGGCTAGGTAGGTTTTGACAATCAAATCGGCTTACCTGAAGTTCCAGTATTCCAGTTCACTAAGATTTCGTATACTTTTGTCAGAATAAGTAACTCCTCGCCAATTTACTAGCCAAAGTTCGTAACCAGCATTGAAAAATATGTTCACTAAAACATTTTAAAGCACGATAATAAAGTAAATAAATGACATACACGCTAACAATATAATGCCAAATGAATTGGTAGTTTTCTTAGTAGTGCTTTGCCCCTGATCATAAAATTCAAAGAAGTAGATAAAGTTTGTAACTTTAGGAAACATTCAACATTCATCTTGTAATCAAGGTATGAAGATGTGAAGGTATAATCTTGTTTCTTAACTGTAGCTCGAAGTTGTTGATTCAACAATCATAGCGAACAAAAAAAAATGGCACCTGGCAATATACTCGACAAAGAGTTATACATTTTCTAAAATAAATTATCAAACCTCCACTCAACTAATTGCAGATCAAAGATAGACGGATATATTAATGTGGAAGTGAAAAAAACTAAAACCATGGATAACGAATGGAATGGTTAATTGTATAAAGAAAAAAAGATAAAATAAAACTTTTAATAAAAAATAATGAAACCCAGAAAAAACTGTTTACTAATTATAGAAATAACCCTTACAAAATAATACAAAAACAAAAAAAAATTACAAAATAATTTCCGAAGCTACTAATAGTAATACATCTAAAACTAAAAGATATTAATAATGATATTAAATTTAGTAAATGTTGCATATAATTTACCTAATTTTTCAAATTGGTACAGTACCAGTTATTTTCAAAACTGCTCTTATTACACCCATAAACAAAACAGGAGATAAAACTAATGTAATCTTCGTCCTATAAGTGTCAATAATAACCTTGCCAAAATAATTGAAAAACATCTAAAAGCACAAACTGATGAAATCTATAAACTGAAAATTTTGAAAATGGAAATAAATGTTAAGCCGTGTTCTTGGGCCTTGCCAAGGCATTTGACATAGTGAAGTCATATAGAGTCAAAGGCATTGTGCTGGATGTCTTCACCAGTTATTTGATCTATATAGATCACAATTTCTTAAAACTGGTAATACACAGAGTGATTTACAAAAAAGTGAAAAATGTAGTTCCACAGGGCATTTTATTAGATTCTGTTCTAATCATTGTTTGTATAAATTTTCTGATTAATATGATCATAAAGAACGGGTCTGTAATATCATATGCCGAGTCCCACAGAACCCAATATTCTTTACATTTCTGCGATTTGTTCGTCATTTCTTAATAACAAGGTCTTGGTGAATTTTCTACGTTCAACATGGCTATAGGACCAATATCGGCGTCTTATTGCTGGTCTTTGAATAGCATTTTGGATCCCAATCTAGTGTTTAAAAAAAAAGTTGTACAATGTTTAGATGTTTAAGTCGACTTACCATAACTTCTCATGCTGGTCTGTGGGGCTAGAGGCACGGTACCGAAATTAAAAATGTACGACTTGAATGACAGGTGCTATGATTCGATCGATCGATACTGTTCTCTTTGAGAATATTTAAGACCGATTCGTGGCCCGCTGAAGTAAGTGACAAAGACCAACTAGTCTCGCATCCAGAATCACGCGAAATGTATATTTCATGCCTTTTACATTTTTGTCTAACCTAATCAAAACTATGAATTATTTTAAAGATAAATACCGTAAACGGAACATTCCACTCACCAAAATATACTCAATTTTTTAACTAAATAATAACTAAAAATTTCACAAAGGGTACACTTTAACAACTGGTCTCTTATCAGACCCTGCGAAGTTTTTACAGTTCAAACTCTACATATTCCGTCTTTGCCTTTATGAAGTTCGACGATGTAACCTAGGCGCCAGTGTAAAGGTGGAGAAATACCATTTTTAATCAAAACTAAAGTACCTAGCTCTACTGAAGGTGATGGTCTATTCCACTTGGCTCTTTGCTGCAATCTATGTAAATACTTAAGTCGCTACCTTTTCTAGAAGCATTGAGACTTCTTTTGTATTAACTGCCATCTACTTTGCCTGTTTATTTGTAAATCAGACAAGTCAGATGAAGATACTACTGTTAATGGCTCTAAGGTTAAGTGCCCCGGAGTCAAGGCACTAAGATCTGAAAGGTCAGAGCTCATATTACAAAGAGGCCCAGAGTTCAATAAAGATTCAATTTGTACAAAAACTGTATAAAGTTCTTCGTAGCTTAATACCCGACAACACGAAGAAAGTGTGTTTTGACAGATATAACAATATGCCTCCCAAAGCCCCCAAAATGAGGCGAAGCTGGACGGTAAAAGAACATAAAATATGTACAGTTCACGATTTGCTCCAATAAAGTTCGAACCACAATCACTAAACAATTTAGAGCATCTGCCGCGACGAGCTACAAACCTACAAAGAGGAGCCAGAAACGATTCAGTGGATAAATCCGGTGTCAATTCACTATGAATTGCCTTGGTGGCAAAGCAAACAAAGAGACAAAGATAAGCCTTTTGAGATATTGTTCCTCCTCTTTTTGATAATGTAATCTAAAATGGTCCTGCGATGTCAACACCAGCACAACTAACTGCCCTTACCTGTTGTTTCCGAGATACAGGAAGGTCTCCCATTAGAGGTTGAAAAGACTTAGGTTTAACCTTGAAACAATGAAAACATTTAGACAAAACACTTCGAATAGCGCGCTTACCCGATAATATCCAAAATTGTTGAATAATTAGAAACTGAAGTAATTGTACATCTGGATCAATAATAAGATCTGTAAGTCTATGTTTTATTGGCAAAAGAATGGGGAATTTTTTATCATAATCGAGATCTGAATTTAAGAGTCTACCGCCCACCCTAAGCATACCCTTCATGTCAATGAAGGGTGAAAGTTTTCTAAAGGTTTTTATCTATTCTATTATTTCTAAGACTATCAAATTCGTGGGAAAAGACTAACCACTGAACTTGCTTAATTAAAAATAACAAAGCCTTATAAAGCTCGCATTAGTCAAAAGAATTATTTAGTTTAGTAGTAGGGTTGCGACAATTATTTACAAATCGTAGACAGTGTACGATAAAGCATTTTATTTTAAGAAGAGTCTAGATACTACAAGGTGAAAATGATTTAACCTACTACAACATTCAGGAACGATTAATGACACAAACATAGTCGTAACATGGATCAAAAACTAATGTAAGTCTAATAAGTTAAAATAACAAAAAACAAATAAATTAACCTAAAACTGTACAAATCTCTCACTAAAACTAAATTCGCAACAATATACACGTATAATGCATACTTATAACTAATATTTTGGTAGGTAATTAGAGGTCGAATTAGGTCGAAACGTTTTTCTAGGAACCAGATAGATAAGACGTGAATAATCATTCTGACTTCGTGAACTTGAAAATGGCATCAAAAAATATTTGGTGCTGATTTCGTGCCTGCCCCTAGACTATAAGCCTAATAGTTTTTAAACTTGTAATTTTTGAACAAATTAGAATTTTGATTAGAACTGCCATAAAACAGCCAACTCTCACAGATTGTATAAACTGACAGTGGGCTATTTATAAATAAAAGTTTTTTTCAATAAAATAGTTTGTTTTAAGTTCAGCAAAAGCTGAGGATTATCTAATTTCAACAAATACCAAGTATCATCCTGCTAGACATAACGTCTTTTGAAGTAGAACTCTGTGTACTTTGTAATGTGCAAGTATATACTACCGATTAATTGAGGACACAAGTTGCTAAAGGGCCTATGCATGTACCGAAAATATACTTTTGAGATAATTGAGATTTTGGTTCGACAGTGTTTAAGTTTAAATGAGTGCTGCGGCCGTTTATTCAGTTGCAACTTTTTTGTCATTTGATCTAGGAAGAATTATATGTACTTAAAACTAGGGATGATCGATATTAGATTTTATCTATTGGTAGCCGATAGCATATGACCTATCGATATATTTTATTTATCGATATGTCGATAGTTATCGATGTGTCGTTAGGTATCTCTACCTATGGTGTTTTTTATAATTTGAGATGCATTTTCAGCCTTAATTTTTTGAGATACAAAAAAAGTATAAATATAAAAGTTGTAGATCTTGATGTGTGATATCTTTTGTTGATGAGATAATACAAAAGAGTATCTAAAAGCTGCAAAAACTGCATAATTTATGTTTTTTTTAATTGCACACCCCTTATATTATTAGGTAATTATGAATTACAGCCATTATTGCCATAAAACAAACCAGCTCATATTTTTTAGTTACTATGGCACCTCGAATAATTCATTTTGACATTTTACGTCATAATTTTTAAAAATTTAAAATACTATTTAAAAATGGGCTATTCAGATAATGAAAAACTAGAAATTATTCAATTATATGATCCGAACAATTCAAATACTGCTCTAGTTCAAAGGCGATATAATCAGTTACGTCCTGGCCGAAGAGTTAATAGAAATACAATTAAAAACATTGTTAGATTGTTTGAAGAGACCAAGTCAGTTAAAAGGGAGCGTTAGAAAAGATGAAAATTTAAATTTGAATATATTGCCTAATTTTATGGTATGTTATAACATTAATATTATTTAAACTTAAACACTATCCCCCTTATTCACTAAAAAGCTTTAAGAGTTAGACCAGGTCTAGTTGCCAATGGTACTTAAAACTTTTAGTTCGCCAGTTATGTTTCGCTTATGTAACTTTGTAGCTTTTGTAATCGTGACATTTAGAAAAACTATTTGTTCAATTGTTAAAAATGTCATCTTAAACCCATAACTGTCAAGTTAGACCTAGTCTAAATTTAAACCTCTTTAGTGAATACGGGTGTATATTTTTTTTTTCATGGCAGCATCCAGAAGAATCCACAAAAAATGTTGCAAGAAGAATAAATAAATCCCTATAGATATTTGCCCGTCCAGGATTTGATAGAGAATAATTTACCCACTAAAAAAGTATTTTAAAAACTTAAGGTAAATGCTGAAAATGACTACCGCCGCTATTTTAGCACGCACGAATACGGCGAAGCCAATTTTCTTGAACAGATTCAAGAACGTTAGGTCTTTGTCTAATTTGTTCCGCTGCAGCAAAAATGGGGTTTCTAAGATCATCTTCGTTTGGTGACCTCGGAGGCCGTTTTATAGCTTCTGGGACATTTCGACCTAGCCACCTATTATCAAACGTATTATTCAGATGTTCTAACACATTCCTATGAATGTGGACAGAAGCTCCATAATGAATTCTATCTCTCGTAAAACAACATTCATCCGTTGTCAGTATGTTTAAAGTAAAATTTTCGTGTTCTTCGTTTTTTCAGAGAAACCAACGGCAAAATTCTATTCTTCGGGGCAAGTCTTCTAAAATTAAAGCCTGTCCTTCCTGCACATGATAAGGGTACAGAAGGTTTTCATGAAGGGTACGATGAATGAATTAGAAAATCCAACTTGTCGCGAGATTTCCCGAGTGCTCAAACCAGGGGTTGCCTCCAGTACGGCTACAATATGTTCCTCGTTTTCCATAGTAATAGTCCATATTATCACGTGTTTAAATATTTGCAGTCAAACCCCTAATAATCTATATTATTGGCTACCGATAATCTGAGACAAATGTGTTGTGCGGCATTTTAAAAAATCGTATAATAGGGCCAATATTCTTTAATCTAAATCTAAATGGAGCAAGATATCTGCATTTTTGACAAAACGAAATTGAAGATGTTAGAAGAGCTGCCAGTTCGTCAATTTAGTAATCTTGTTTGGAACGCCCTCTCATAACATTTAAAAAATAACTAATTGTTGTAAGATATAACTTTTGGATCGGAAGTTATGGAACTGTTAAGTGGCCTGCCAACAGTCCTAATTTAATACCTCTGGATATATTTTTGTGAGGATAGTTAAAGAATAAAATCTATTACGATAAGTCACAACATCGAAACGATACAAAATAGGATAATAGAAGAAATACACATTTTAAATAGCGAAAAGCAGATTTCTATTTTTAATTCAATAAGTAGCAAATTTTTAGGTGACGTTAAGATTTTATAACAACAGTTATAAACGTATAACTATTTTGAGGTTACTTTAGATATCAAATTTTGTATGCAGATTTTTTAAGTTTTTTTTTATATAGGTATATTAAATTCATTATCGCGTAACATTCAGTTCACAAAAAATGTCACATAAAAATGTCAAAATAAAGCATTTCAGGTGCCGTAGTAAATATGATCTCGTTTGTTTCCTGGCAACCATACGATATTCAGTGAAAGCCAGCTTGTAATTCCATAAAATAGCGTCATATTTCTAGAACGGCTGAAGCGAATGCCATCATATCATATATTTTTGAAATCGACAAGAAAAGATCTTTTTAAATAACTAATAATATACAGGTTGTCCCAAAAAAAAACATAAGTTGTTTAGTTTCCGCAGCTTTTCGATACTCTTTTAATTTTTATATCATCACCAAAAGATATCACACCTCAAGATCTACAACTTTTATAACTACACTTTTTTTGTATCTCAAAAAATAAAGGGTGTAAATGCATGTCAAAATATAAAAAACCACCCTTTACCTGGTATTTCACGCCATGTAATTTTTAGCCAATACTGGTTACATACAAAAGCAATTACGTAATTTATGTAGCACACTTAAAACAAATGTATTTTTTAAAACAGATATAAGATTGACAACAAATAGATGATTTTCATGAACCAGTTATAAATAAACTACTTGTAAAGCTGGCCAAAATAACATATGATGCAAACACTTACCATATGATTGATTGCCTCCTAGCAACCATGTGGTACTATCTTGTACAATAGGATGCAGCATGACAATTATTCCTTTCGGGTTACTTTTTATAACTCGGAAGACGGATAAAATGTAACCGTCTTCTGTAACTACCGTATGATTTTCGTACGGCATATTCCGAAGTTCCAGGATCTGAGGCTAAAATTAAATATAATGCGTCAGAAAGGAAATAATAAGAATGGCATGAAGAGGAACAAACTATAAAGGATATCTAAAATATGACTTCCGCCATTCGGAATTATAGAAATAAAATTAATTTATTACCCCATTGCGGTCAGAAAAAAATAGGCAATATAGGCCTTGTTAGTTAGACAATGAAATTGAATTAATCAGTCAAAAGCTCTCAAATCAAATTTTTATTAATGAAGAAATAATCATGTAAAAAAATTCAACATATATATATATATATATATATATATATATATATATATATATATATATATATATATTACACACGACCCTAAAGAAAAGAAATATTTATATACAAGGGTTTTTAACTAACATATTATTTGGTATATAACAAGTTACACAGATCAGGAATATAGCAACAAAAAAATAACAAAAACAAAGTGAAACTTTACCATGTGCAGCTAAGTAACAAGTCAAAAAGCACCGACATGCTTTTTCAAACTTAAGGAGAGACTCTTTAATCGCATCCTAGACTTTGCACAATATAAGAATTGGGGGTGAGGACAATACGGTTGATGCAAATAAAAAACCATGGGAGGACTACTGCTCTCTCTGCCCACCCGTTTCCTACGCACCTGATAGAATATACTAATTTATCAAACTTCGGTGTGGCATCGGCATCTGTCGGATAAATTAAGTATTATCTCCCGATTCACTTTTGAGGTCCGTCAACGAGAAATAGATATTCGGGTCTTTTTGAGTAAAATTTGTATTTAATAAAATAAAAATAAAAATTCCATATTGCGTTTGCAAAAAAAACACCCTCCGAGATTTCTTCAGATCTTTACGTATCAAGATTCCAAGATGACGAAAAACAGGTTTTCTCGATTCCGTCGGTCTGTCTGTCTCTCTGCGACATAGCTTACTTACTACTTACCCGATCGACTTCAAATTTTGGTCAAAAGGTAAGAATCATATAGGGATGACCTGGTAACATTTTGGAAAAAATTCAATATGTAAAAACCTAGAGACCTAGAGAAATATTAAAAAAATTATTACTAAAAAACTACTTATCCGATGTGGTGGAAGATATATTAAAATACAAGAGTTCTAACCACACTACACCACAACTTGTTACGTTCTGGATGCGCGTTTCGCTAACCAAGCTAGCATCATCAGCAGATGAAAAAACTGTTTTATCATCTGCTGATGATGCTAACTTAGTTAGCGAAACGCGCGTCCAGAACGTAACAAGCTGTGGTGTAGTGTGGTTAGAACTCTTGTATTTTTATCAATGTATCTCAAATTATGCATACAAATTAGGTGTTATGTAGGAATCAACTGGAAAAATTTTTGTACCAATCAAAGATGGCAAAACAATCTATCTATGGCGGAATAAAACTACTTCAAATTGTGTGGCATTACTAATTATGGTATAGAGATGAACTAGTAAAACTGTGGTACTAATGCAAGATGGCGGAACAAAATAGCGGATAAATAACATGTTTGTTCGTGAAAAAAATCACCCTTTGAGGATTCCCTACATGTAAAAAAGTATGTTTTATCAGTTCTGTCGATCCGTCTGTGAGTTTGTTTGTCTGTCATTTCGTGGCTTAAAAACTACTTATCAGATTAACTTCAAATTTTAGTCAAAAATTAAGAGTCATTTGGGTATGACCGGGTAATATTTTCGTAAAAATCGAATACGCGGGAACAAGATGGCGGCGGAAACAAAGAGGCGGCCTAATAAAATATTTAAAATATTAGCCTGAAAAACTACCTATCAGATTAGATTCAAAATTTGTGCAAGCATTCGGTGTGATATAGAGGTAAACTGGTAAAGTTATGGTAATCATTGTAAAAAAAATCTTATTCAATTGACGAAGTTTTGCAGAAAAATTAAATGTGATATGGAGATAAACTGGAGTGTGTAAAAACTACTTATTGAATTTATTTTAAAGTATGCTCAAAGATTAAGTGTAGCATGAGTAAAATATTGGTAGGAATCCAATAATAATAATTTAAAAAAACACTACATAGGTGTTACTAAATGATTATGGACTGCACTAAATTGGGACACGCTTTACTATTCGTGATAAAAAGAAAGATTCATAACGAAGGATGTTCCGGGTAAAGGAAATTTGCCGACTTTTTTCTATGTGAAAATTAATAGTGAGTAGTGACAATACGTCTGTTGGTAGTAAGCTTCAAATAAAAAAATATCTATATTGGTCAAATGGGGACTGCTGGCGAAATTTAAAAGGTAAAATAGGTTTGTATATATAAATACACCTAAACTATACGTCAAAAGTTTAGTAATAGTGAGTTTTTTAGCCGTAATATACAGGACATACATTGAAAACATTTTTAACTTCATAAAATATAAGAAAATCTATTTCTAAAATACAAATGCCAAAGAGTTTCTTAGTACTCTTGCTACAGTACTACAAATTTGGCCATCGAGTAAATTAATCTTCTATATCCTTGTTTCTCATGACGCTACAGACACTGTATTATATGATAGCAACTAATGTTTTTTCTTTGCTAAAAAATAAAAGAATATTACTTATCCTGTTTAACATTTCTTAGTTTAGTTAAAATACCAAGTCAGGATTTTGATTTTACTGAAATGACAAAAAGGTGTTTTGTTTCCACAAAAAATGTACGCCTAAATAAAGAGAATTTTCTCTATTTTATCTGTTTGAGAAGTTTTGACCTGACGTTCTACATCATCAAGAAGAGTTAGGTAAAAAAATACCATTTTAACATAAACGTTTAAAGGACATTTTTATGTTATGACAAACTAATAAGAAATGTTTTATGTCCTCTATAAATAAGTAACTTAAATATTTTACAGTTTGTAAGAACGACATTACGTATATATTTTTTTGAAGATGTATAATGCTGTCCTCTTAAAATCTGAACTCTAAAGAATTTTTAGTTCAACATTTACTAATCAGACGCGTTACTATATTAACTATATTAAATATATACAGATATAAGTGGAAATTGCAATTTTTAACACTTACGGTTTGTAAATAAAATTCATTATTATATTCACATTCGCTATTTATAAATCGGGTAAAATATCCAAGGAGCGATTTACACTGGTTGTTTTTAAAGTTTATTCTTGCGTTTACTGAAGAAGTAAATAAAACATTTAAAAGAACTGCACCTAAGAAAACTGCGCCCATTATAAAATCTTTTGAAGTAGTGTTTTACCAGCGAAAGTGTTGCAATAAACCATGAAACTGACGTACTAAAAACACAATTAAATGTTTAAAAACCCTATCTACTTCGCTATCATAAGATTCGTGACGTTTCAACAAATTAGCATATTATTCCTTTTTACGTATTAAATAAAGGTATGAACAACATCCAAGATAAGTAAAAAAATGGGTTAAGGCAATGACTATAATTACATATGAACTAAAGCTATTCATTTTGCTAGTTAAAAATAATAGAACATTTTAATTTCTTGTGGCTTGTGTTATTTTCAAATGCTCTACGTCCGCAAAAAAATGTTTTTAAGAAAATCAATGATTTATTATTATTTTTAAAGGTTTGAACAGAGCGCGGATGGCGGAGGTTTAAATATAATGTACTCCGGAAAACATCACATATGAGTGAAAATTGGTAGAAACCTTCAAATATAATTACAATGAAATAGTACCCATCGCTCCTACGTCAAGAAAAAAATATTAATAATGAAAGATTAAAAAACGTTTATTTTTGGCAAATATCTGTAGTGCTACCCCAATAATACACACATACATTTTTTCATACAAATAATGAGTATGATTCATTGCACTTCCTAATATCGAAAATTAGATAACATATTTTACAAAATAAATTTTTTTCCCCCCACAAATTTGGAGGAGTTTATGGCGCATTATTCTGACGTGAATTGCCGTGCTGCGCTTATTCGCAGAAATTTGATTTGCTCTTGACACAATAAGTCGGTCTTCTTTAATGTCTTTATAATAATATTTATTAGCTAAATCGGGATTAATAAATGATCTAGATGAACCACTATCAAAATTTTTAAATTATATTCAGGGAGAATTATATAAGGTAATTTACTTGGCGTTAGAGTATTTAAACAAATCATATGTGCGTTTAAGTCGGGTTGTCTTGGTGAGGGTGTCTTTGAAAATTTGGGTTCAAAATATTTTCGTTTGAGGACTCAAAATCAGGTATATAGTCATTTTCAGTAATTATGTTACTCTTCATATTCATCACTTGTATTGGAGTAATATTGTTCTACCTCTGTATTATAAAGTTCTTCCGAAACAAAATTACGAGCTTGCGTTTGTGCAAAGTGATTTTGTCTTGAAGTAGAGGAAGTAGCATAATTTGGAGAAATATTTGGTAAATTGCTAAAATTATTGCTAGTTTGTCTAGTTGAGATATCAATTGGAGTAGGTTTAGGTAAAACTTTGTTTTGATTAGGTCTAAAAACATTTTGTAACTTTCCAAATACTTGTAAATTCTAGGAACTAGGAAATCTTTGAGTTTGTGGATTAGTCCTAGGTTGAATATTTATTGGTTAAGCATAAGGAACATTATATTGCCTTCTATAATAATCATTCGGCGTATTATTATTGGGTTTCTTGAGGGGTTCATTAGATCTTTTACATTCATACTTACACAACAGATCTCAATCGGTTAAGCTGTGTGGAAAAATATCTGAACCCTCCTACATAACTTGTGGGGTACCTCAGGGTTCCATACTCGACCCTTTGCTCTTCTCTCTGTATACTTCTCAGTTCCCTAAAGTTTTGCGATTTTGTAGATATCATATGTATGCCGATGACACGCAGGTCTATTTTTCTTTTCTGAAGACACCTTCACTAAAGCATGCAACAAAATTAATCAGGATCTGTGACCTCTTTGTTACATCTCTCGGAAATACTGCTTGACTTTGAATGCCTGTCATGCATAATACTATTTGGAGGGTCTGCTGCCCGCTTAACACATCTTCATCTACATCTTTCTTTGAAGGAGAGTTCAAAAAACATGGGTTTGGTTTTGGACTGCAGAATCAGATTTTCGGAACACGTCTCTGCTGTTATCAGAAAAGCGTTTATGAACCTCAAAATGATCTACCTTAACAGACATTTACTGAATAAGGAATGTCGCCTAATTCTTTGCGAAGCTATGGTTCTCTCGCGTCTCAACTATGGCAACATTGTTTCTGGGTCTAACATAATTGAGGCAGACGCTCGGCGACTGCAACTAATTCAGAACGTTTGTGGTCTTAGAGGCAGAGATCACGTATCATTGTCCCTCAGGAGCTTGGAATGGCTTAATAAGGTGGATCGCATAACATTACACTTTTCAGTCTTTTATAATAAAATTATTTCAAAGAGAAAACCTATATACCTTTACGACAAATTAAAATTTCGCAGTTCAGCCCATACGATAAACATTCGGGATAAAGACTAACTGACTATTCCAAGACATAGAACCGCTCAATTCTGTAGATCATTTAGCTATAATATTGCTAAAGTATATAACGAAATTCCCGCGAATATCAAAAAACTTTCGTTAATTATTTTTAAAAAACGTCTCAAGGACTTGTTAAACAATCGTTTGTGCATTTTTATTATGCTTTCCTCGCTCTTTGCTGGTATCTGCTATTGTATTTTTTCTCCTTCAGTCTTTTACATTCATTGCTTTTTGCTGTATAAAATGTACATTATTATATTTACATTTGGTTTACACGTAGTTTTATATGCTATATTTAGGTAAAGAGCTTCTAGGGTGGTTGTGGTGTGTGGGGTACATTTCAGTCTTTATCTTATCACGAGTAAAGATCTATGTTCAGTTCATCATATTCCATTTACTTTCACATTTATCAGATAGTCTTCGTGATTAACCTTTGGCAGCAACAGGACATCGAATGGATGTTTACATCGCAGATTTGGGTTGAGTGGAAGAGCGCCGCTCTCCGTGAAAGCCGTGAGTGCGAACTCTGCCTTTGTTATAGATAGTGGTAACATTTTATATTTTAATATAAAATCATCGTAATTATTATATGTTACTTTGTAACAATAAAGCAATAAATAAAATAAATAAATAAAAGTATGATGCTTATAATTTATTTGCAACAAATTAGGGTTATTGTTTTGTTTGAAATTTTGAATAGGTTGTTTACGTCTATTTTGGAAATATTGGTTATTATATTCCTGATTTACAAATTGTAATGCTTCGGCAAGTGTTTGGGCTCTCATACATCTTATATTAGTCCCTAAAAGTTCTTTTAGGCCTAAAAAAATGTTTTTAAAGCTAATTATGAATATAAATTTCTCTTAAGAACTTTTGCTGCATCATTTGCTTCATGACTGTCAACAAAAGAACACAGTAAATTTAATATAATATGTAAGACTTTATCATAAAATTGATTTGGTTTTTCGTTAGGACTTTGTCTTAACATTACCAAATCACGATTGAGACAAGATTCATCTCGTTGATCAGCAAAATTTCTTTGCAAGGTATTTTTTAAATCATTCCAAGTATTTACGTTTTGAATGTTCACAACGACCTTAGCTCTTCCAATAAGTTTTCCTATTAAACAGTTAATTAAATATACATTTTCAAATTTTTCAGGATTATTTTGATCACAAATTTTTTTTATTAAACTACCGCATTTTGCGAGATATCGATTTAAATCATTTGAGTTCTCGTCGAAACTCGGAACACAGTTTAAATATTCAGGTTTAAATTGTGCGTTACGTATTTCAGAATTTATTTGACTATTACTTAAATTATTTGTATCTAAAGTTGTTTCTCGAGAATTATTTAACTGTGATTCAGTAGTTGGGGCTGAGTCAGCTGAGGTGATTTGTAATCGATTTAAAAATTCGGTTAATATTTCAACAGACACTTAAGTTGCACTTATATTAGAAGTAGAGGGATTTTCCTCATTGATTCTTTTTTCTTGTTACTTCTATAAAGGACAAGTTCGGCGAGCAGGAAGCTTCCCAAATTGTCTGCCGCTTTGCGAGCCTGGAACGATTTGTGGACCAATCCCCGGTGAACTGCTTCACTTGAGTACTAGTGATTTTGTTTTTGACCTCTAATACAATTTCACGGTTTTTGTATCAAAGTTCAAAAATCCGATTAACCGCTGAAACGACTGAAATTACTGATTTTCAATCAATAAACTCAGGATATCCTACCGACTGCGCCAGTTATACCTTATTATCGAGCAAAACTCTTTTTAAAAACAACTTAAAATTTATTTTAAAATAAGCAGTTACAGTTTACTTAAAATGCCCGTTAACATCAATTATTTCAGCTTGACTGACTGGCAACGGCGTCCGCAACTGGTTTTATGAGATTTCTTGCTGACGCTGCGGGATTTGGACTTAGCATATTTCTTCTATCTCCTATAGGGTGGCTTGTCGCGTAATTCGTGGTTTGCGTAATATACATAAGCACAATATATTATTATTAAAGATTTCTGTGGAGTAAATGGTAATGCTACGGCATATTATTGATTTTTCAAAAATCACGTTATGATTCATAATCTTCAAATTATACTTTAACTGCCATAACTTCTCTTCTACTTTTTCTTGCTTTTATTCTTATGCATCTATAAATGCTTCTAAGAGACAAGCTAGATCAGATATCCTTTCATTAATTCATAACTTATGTCAAAATAGTTTGAAATTCAGATCGACGTAAGTTAAGACATTTTTCATAACAAGACGTTTCCTTTACCGTATTGTATACAAGAGATTAAGTATTTTTTCAAGCCGTCTTCCATATTTATTTAAATAATGCTTTCTATTTTGATATCCCTTCATTAATTCACGACTTATGTCAAAATAGTTTGCACTTCTGATCGACGTAACTTAAGAAATTTTTTAAAACCATACATTTCCTTTACTGTATTACATACTAGATACTAAGTATTTCTTAAATGTGTTGATGTGTGTGATTTATTCACTTTCTATTTTGATTTCAGCTCCTTAGTATGTTTCTCTTAATTTTGATCGTAGATTCTGTTTTCGGGGATATTAATAAACGGAAGGTATGTTTTTAATTCACAAAAATGTGTTTTATTTTTTTTTAATTGATGACTAAACATATTTAAATAAATAGATAATTTGAAAAAACAACGATACGACTAGTTAGAACCAGATGTGAAGAATAGCCTCCTATATATTTGAAAAAATGTTTTTGAGTATTTTTTTATTTTTTTGGGGCTGCCTCATAAATTTAGAGCTAGCTTGTATAGTATAATAACATATTTTATTTACAAAATGGGTCTTGGTATACATATATATATATATATATATATATATATATATATATATATATATATATATATATATATATATATAAATGGTTGAACAAAATTTGAAATTAATCTTAATTTCAGGCCGATTTTTTAAATATATTATTGGACTGGATTTGGATTCATAACAAAATATTACCAGTTCATTCCCATGTAACATTTGATTTTTGTGCACAATTTTAGGTAAATTGGATAATTAATTTTTTTAGTAATAATTTATTAACGTCTCACTAGGCCACCATTTTATTCCACCGTCTTCAATTCGTACCACAATTTTCCTAGTTCCTCTCTTTACCACAAATATTTATGGAACACAATTTGAAATCAATCCATTAAGTAGTTTTTCAGACCGAGTTTCTAAATCTTTTATTAAGCTGCCATTTTATTCCGCCATCTTGGATTCTTACCAAAATTTTACCACCAAATTCCTACATAATACTTGGTTTTTAAGTAAAATCTGGCATATATTGAATTAACAATTTTTAGTAATATTGTTTTTAACACTTCACTAGGCCGCCATTTTGTTTTTCCATATTGGATTTTACTAAAATGTTACCAGGTCATCCCCACATGCCCTTAATATTAGACCAAAATTTGAGGTCGATCGGGTAAGTAGTTTTTGAGCTATGCTGCGAACAGACAGACCGACAGACAGACAGACAGAAAGACGGACCGACCGACGGAATTGACAAAGGCATGTGGGGCCTCTGAAACATAAACATCTGAAAAAATCTCGGAGGGTGATTTTTTCACAATTACAACACTTCTCTTTTAAGAGAGAACTAAAAAAATATATTAACAATAGTGAAGAAAGAATATTCTATTAAAATTGACTCTTTTCTATGACAGGGACCCAGCGATTTCAAAAGAAAATTAAAATCAGTAAATGTCGTATGCTAATGCTTATTTAAATGAAGCCATTACGACTAGTATAAGCCAAGCATTCGCGTTTTCCCTGGACTGCGTGTGAACGTGTACATGAGTCTTATCGGAAAACCTAATTGGACTGTTATTGTGGAAACAATTTGGATTATTTGATAATGTATTTCGTGACGTACATACAATTTGGAATGCAAAAACGTTGTTTTGTTTCTTTACCGATATAAAGAACAAGAAATAGGGCAAGATAATATGCAGGATATTCGTGATCACATATATATATATATATATATATATATATATATATATATATATATATATATATATATATATATATATATATATATATATATATATATATACATATACATTTCAACCGTCGAACTTTTTTAAATGACTTACTTACCATCCCACGGAATGATGTGATATATGAAAATAACATCGAAAACAAAATTAGCCTTTTCACATGTAACATATTAAATTTATATAATATCCATGCACCAAAAAGAACAGCTAGCAATTTGCCCCAATCTAGAGTTGTTAGCTCCTCTCTGGATAGGGTGATTGATCCAAATGTTTTCTTTCTGTTCTACTTCTGTCCTAGCTATCGTAATTATTTATTAAGTGGCACCAGGAGAGGAAATCGTATACTACTTAATAGGGATTTGCGATAGTTGGGGCAGACACAGAAGGAAACTAACTAAGACTTTCTGGGCACGCTGTATATGATCTCTGGCAAAAAAAGCAAGCAGTTGGTGCTCATCGAAGGATTTCATACATTGAATTGCTCTCATGAAATCGCGTTTAAAAAACATAGGTAAATCCACAAAACACGTATTTACCATATTAATATATAGTAGCGTGGTTTGCTATTATAGATTGGCTGTATTCAGGGGGCACTGCAGTGGCCTGCCGATAACGTTTAGGGCCTCGTTCGAGAATTAAATTTGGAACGCTCAGATACGAATGTGAATTTTATACAATACACTAACATTAAAACACTAATAATTAGTCCAAACTAATGCAAACCTCAGGATAAGTAGGCGTTTTTCTGGGTTTAAATAAGTGCATTGAAGTTGCAGTGCAGGTATTTGGATTCACTTCAGAATGCATTTTTCTTTAAATTTTTTTTTGTTTTTACAGCGTTTAGAGCCAACACATTTTATTATGTATGCTAGAGTGGTTCTGTTTATCTCTAAACCTTGACGTTCTAATATGGTGAATATAAAGATTATTTCTCGCATTTTCTGGTGTTATGATAGTGTAGGACTTGTAAATGGTCCATTTAGAGTATTGTTAAAATGTATAAGATAGCCGAGGTTAAAGCAAAGGACGATTATATTTCGAATAGACAGTCCATCAGATACAATTCAATTAACCACATTAACTGCTCGTGTCGCACATTCTGGAACAATAATTTTGGGTCTATAAATTCCGCACCAAACTTTTTTCTTCTAACCTCCATAACTTTTTTTTATTCTCACTGCTCCAATAATAGGTATTTTTTCGGTTAAAGATTTTAGTTGAGGTTGTAAATATGGACTCATCAGCCCAAATAACGTTAGCAAATATATTTTCTAAGAAAGGTATTTCCATAAGAATATTGCAAAAATCTAACCTAAGTTGTAATCACGTTGTTCCAGTTTTTGAACTGGACAATATTTATATGGCTTCCATTTGTTTATTTAAAGGCACGTTCGCAGCGTTGTTCTTTTGACGTCCAAACCCCCACCTGAGTAAATTTTCAGGAGTCTCTTCAAAATACAACAAAATATTGAGTGGCTCGTCATCAGTCAAAACTTGTCGACGTTTTCTTTTCTCTATCTGAAGATCCCATTTACTTTGGGGGTCACCTTAATGGAATTGTACTTAAATAAACCCTAAGGGCCAAAGTACGATTGTTATTATTTAATATGAAATACACAACTTTTTCCTCTATTAACATCTTTAAACTATCGGATGAACTCAATAAGAAAACAAGGCCATATAATAATATGTGTCAAAAGATTTGTGTAGCTATGATAGTAATCAAAAATATAAGATAGTCTTTCGAATTACCTCGTGGAAGGCAGACCTCTGTGTTTTTAACATAAGTGGTTCCACGTGTCTGGTTTTGCTGCTTTGTTTCGGGGGGATGTGGAAGACTCAAGCGCTGTAAGTGGAGACTAACGACCCCGCTAGAAACGTAGCATACGTTGTGAACGTAGTATGAGGCCTAGTTATTCCTGCATTCTATTATGTTCGTCTACGCGGTTCTACATATAATATTAGCGTAATAGCCGCTAAGTAGCAGGAGTAGGAGGGATAAAGAAATAGCTTGAAATAAAGGGTCATCTCGTGATGCCAGGAGAACTTTCAAGGCGTACCTGTTGAGGTGAAGATGCAGTAGAAAGGTTAAAAAGTTAATTTGATATATTGAAAAAGACCTGGAATAATCTGAGCTCGCCTTCCGGACAACCCATCGAAAACATCTCCAAACTAGAATAAGGCGTAAATCATCTGGAAGGGTCGCCCCAGCTGTGACTAAGCCCCGGGCGGAGAGCAATCTGGTAAGCTGCGAGCTGTAATGCCAGAAACATATATTGAAATCGGAAAAACGAAAGATGCGTTTAACTTCCGTGAATATGGGCCGAATGTAGATGCTAGCTCCAGTATTTCTTAAACAGAATTTAAATTTCCAGCCTCACTTAGGATGTCTAAACAATTTCCAACCCCTTATTAAATATGGGATACCTCCTGGAAGACGAGGAAATTTTATTTTATAGCAAGATTGTACTCCATCAGAAATGAATTAAAAGCGAACCATATGAAACCACAATACAGGAAATAGAATATCATTATATAAATAATAACATTTCGTTTAACACAATTTAGAATTCTCATTTAGAGTTAAAAAATATTTACTGAAGATAATCTTCTATTAGTCCGAAACGGTGCCTCGTAGACATATTGTTATATATCATTGAACTCTCCGTTTAGTGTGTCGTATGTCGACAATAATATACAGAGGCTGCATTTGAAAATGTTGAAAAAAATAAGTATACGCGAAATTTAACAATACTGGGTAATTTTCTGTTATTTTGACAGTTGGGTACTAGGCAGTAAATAAGAACTGAATCTGATTTTTTGTGAATAAGGCAGAGTTTCAGAAAGTACCAAAATACCTTAAATATACCGGTCTAAAAAAAGTACCAAATAACGACGATAAATGTCAATAAATTTGAAATGTTGCATCACAAACCCATCGATTATTGATTGAAAGCGCCATGAATAGCGCTATTTGAGTTCGTATAGATATCTGGTCTCACTTAAAATAAGAAAGTGTACCTGGCAACGGAAAACGACGTACTCTATCTCGTATAATTTCTGAGATAAGATCGTGTCCCAAGATACACGGGCCACACTGTACATAAAAAATATTAGTGAAACCATAACTCTTTTTTTTTTATATTTTTTATATGCTTATAGTTCGTACTGATTAGGCTGTTGACCATTTGAGCAATCTGGTTCAAAAAACTGCAATTGAATATTTTGATTCATATGAAATTATTTAGCTTTGAATTTTGGAAAAAAAATTACTTTGGGTACTTCGTTCGTTTATTAGACTGATTTATTAACTATTTATAAAACGTTTAATATTTATTTGGGTAGCAAGGTTAGTTTCATAATTGGTGTACAATGCAAAAAAGTCGGTAAATTTCTTTTCCCCTGGACTTCTCTCGTTATGAATATTTCCTTTTATTAGGAATGGTAAAGTGTGGTCCAATTTAGTTCAGTATATTTTTCAGCCATTTAGGAACATACATAAATATAATGTCTTTTCAAACATCTTTATTGGCAGCCATTTTGTTCCACCATATTGAATTCGTACCATAACTTTACCATTTTATTTCTATGTTACATTTAATGCTTGCACACAATTTGAAATTAATGTAATAAGTAGTTATATTATTAGGCCGTCATTTTGTTTCGCTATCTCATATTCCTACTAAAATGTCATTAGTTCATTTCTACGTAACACTTGATTTTTGTGCAAAGTTTGAGATACATTGGATAATTAGTTTTTAGTAATATTTTTTTTTACGTTTCACTAGACTTTCACGGATTTTCACCAAAAAAAATTACCAGATCATCATCATATGTCTCCTAATTTTTGATTAAAATTTGAAGTCAATCAATCGTACTTTTTAAGTTATGCCGTGAACTGAGAGACAGACCGACAAACCGACAGACGGACCGACGGAATTGATAAAATATATTTTTTTGGCGTCTAGGGACGTTAAAACGTGAAGATGTGTAAAACCTAAGAGGTGATTTTTTCACGTCTACAAAGATTTTATTTGATGGCCCGCTACTTTGAATTAGTGTCATAATTTACTAGTTCATCTCTATACTACAGTTGGTTACGGTACATAATTTGAAATATCTATTAATTAATTTCTTCAGGCTTAAATTTTAAATATTTTATTAAGCCGCCATTTTGTTCTGCAATCTTGGAGTCGTACTAAATTTTACCAGTTGAGTCTTACATAATACTTGATTTTTGTGCAAAATTTGAGATAAATTGGTTAAGAAGTTTTTTAGTAACAGTTTTTTTACCATTTCACTAGGTCGCCATTTTGTTTTCCATGCTGGACTTTAAACAAAATGTTATCAGGTCATCCCCCATATGAGTTTTAACGTCTGACCAAAATTTGAAGTCAATCGGGTAAATAGTACTTTAGCTATGCCGCAAACAGACAGACAGACCTTGAAACGTAAAAACCTGAAAAAATCTCGGATGGTGATTTATTCACGATTACTTTTACGAGGGAGGTAATGAACCGAAGAAGGCCCTATATGGAATGTGTAAGAACTTAATCAAGCAATTAAAATTCATATGATTTAGTTGAAATATGAAAAATATACAAATATATAATTTGGACAAAAGTAATAAATTTAAAATTTTAGCATCTGAAGTAAAAGCAAAATTGCATGTTAAAACCTAGAGTTGTTAATTCAAATAAACTACAATGTAAAATTGTAATTCACTTCATTATAAAATATTTTAAACTATGATAAAAATACAAGTTAATAAAACAAAAAATATCGTACAGTTTCTAGTTTAAAAGTCTAATACTTAAAGCTAATAAAATAACGAGTTAATGTGTACTACTTCTATTTCCGATTTGAAGACACTTACATTGCCTCTGCTTTACCCTAAGCTATTTTTAATCCATATTGCCAAAATCAGTAACACTTACCAATAAATTATAGCTAAATTGAGGAGGGCTATTTACTAAATTGGGTACATTTGGACTGTCATTAACAGCATTACAGACTAAACATTTAGAAAATTTTCCCTTCTAATAGAATAAAGGTATTAATTTTATGTCCTACGGCTTACTGACCATATTGCTTCTCTCCACTATTATGCGAGGAGCGTGTGTGTTAGTTATAGTGTTTGCGGGGGCCCGAGTAATGGTCTGTCTGTTTAGGGTCCTTAGGGTGCGACTGCTGCTTGTCATAGGTAGGCGCGAGTAATTTTACAGATTCGGCTTTCGGTATACAAATTTTAGATACGTGTTTAAATAATAAATCCGTTTTGTTGCAAATTCTTCTCTGCAAGTAGTTTCTTTTAATGTCATAGGAAAAAAATACTGATCCCTAAAGAAAACTGATTACATTATTTTCACTTGCAATCCTATTTTATATGTTTGTGACACCTTTAAAATCTTTATTAAGAGATCCAACGTTCATCTGAGACTCAATTTCTAAGTTTCCTCTATTTAGAAGAACACAACTTATAAATATTTTGTTCAATGGCTTTTGAGCTAAGAAACCATGCTTCTTGGGTTAAGATCGAGTCAAGTTGAAATCATTTTTTAACGTTTCGCTGCGACTGACGAGAAATCTTCAGGGATTTCACTATATGCGATCAGAGAGTAGTTCAAGTATTTATAACCAGCATGTGTACTTTGACCAGTAACTCACTGTAATCATTGATTTCCACGCATGATCTACAGCACGTTGCCCGTGCCTCTATTAAAGTTTGTATGCGACGATTTCGATAGATTATCCAATCTTCCTTTTATAATATCGCGAGACTGATGCAAGAACCTTGGTATATTTTACAATAATCGTGTATCCTGTTGTGTGCTGCTGTTCAGCTAAGGTTGA
Source organism: Kuschelorhynchus macadamiae (assembly GCA_030620095.1). Taxonomy (NCBI): domain Eukaryota; kingdom Metazoa; phylum Arthropoda; class Insecta; order Coleoptera; family Curculionidae; genus Kuschelorhynchus; species Kuschelorhynchus macadamiae. Next base: position 48,910 of record JAUTXW010001025.1, read on the forward strand.
TTAAACAGTTTGTTTCTTACTTAGAAAAAGTCTACATTTCGTGAATCTTGTAGACACAGACCACCCAGTTTTACCTTTATACATTTTACGTAGAAACTAGGCATTTTATAATCTCCTTCTGATTGCAAAGGAATTATATCTTATGACCTTAGATATCGCCTAATCTTTTTGTGATAATCTAACGATTGTGCGGATGTTAGATCTCCCCAGAATGTTTGCGATTTTTTCTGTGATACTTTATTTAAAAGGTAAAGCTTCAGTACTTAATGGTTAAGTATCTAGTAAGGCTTAGAATTTTGAAATTTTAAGCCTTTGAATATTCGTTTAAAATTGTATTCAAATATTCGAATAATTACATACTTCAATAATTTCAAGGATATTTGAATATTCAAGTGTTTGAATACTCGAATATACAAATTTCCGACTATTTAAATATTCGAATATTCCAATACTCAAATGTTCGAATATTTGAACAACCAAATGTTAGATTAGTCAGATATTTATGTATTTAAGATTGATTATTTGAGCAACAGCTAACTTTTTAATATTCATTCACAATACTAAGCTTTTTTACTTTTAAATAAATTTAAGTTTTTTCTACATATTTTATTTATATTTTTTATGGTAGATTAGGTAATTAAAATACCCTCTTGGACCAAGTTTTATCAAAGTATATTATAAATAATTTTAAAGTTATAAAGAGGTAAATATCGTCTTTCCTGTTCCAATTAATGGCCTTTTTGTTAATGTATTTTAGAAATTTTAGAAACTATTTTATATAATATCGTACGAAGGCAATAAAGAACTAATGGCTTAACTACAATATTGGGAGTCAAGGTTTACAACGCAAAAAATAAGTTATTTAAGTTATCATCTAACTATATTTGTGATTCAAGTTCCGATTAACTGAAGAGAAAATGAAAATAGCATAACATGAATATACTCATTTAAATTAAACATTTTATATATTTTACAAAATGAAAATAATTTTCATAAATATAAAAATAAGTATCTAGTTATCAAAACGCTAGTACACAGGGAGAATATTTTTATATGAAAAATAACAAATTACATGCAAATATTACAAAAGGCTGCATTGGCTATAAGCTATAGAATAAGTTGATATTTTGGTATATAAATTTATTGTCAGTCAGTACTCAGTAACAGAACAGAATTAGAGGAAAAAAAACGTGAAGAACGTCGACTCTCTCATAAAAATGCGGTTTTTGTTTAGATTTCTTTAATGTTTTAATTGTCTTCAAATTTACTAAGCAAATATCCGAATTTGTGTTTAATTACTTACTATTTTAAATATAAAAATAATAAAATAAATTATAAATTCGCGCTGAGAAAACAAATTTTCTTTACGTTACTAGGTTTCAAACAAGAGCGTTTGGCACTAACTATGTTACCGGCATTAAAAAATGATCTGCCCGTCGGGACAAAAGTTGCTAGTACACAAAGGTAATGTCTTGCTAATTTGGATAGCGTGTGTAATACTGTTTTACTAGCTGATCCTTTAATAGAATGGTATATTGAAATTTATTTCAGACAAGAAGAAATAGGTATATAGCGATTTAAAAAAAATCCTAATTCAAATATATATTTCGCTAAAAACTTTATATTGATTTTATAATTTATATTATTACTATTAACTAATTAATATGAGTTAATGATTATACCGATTTATAAGTTTGTGTTCAATAAAATGCACAAGCCATTTACGTCTACAACTTTTGTTCCAAATTTGTAGACGTTACAAGTCTCTTTTCTTTTTCAATCATCTCAAAAGAGCAGCAACGTGCAGAATCCACCATATCAATGGATCTGTCTCTTATACTAAAATTTCCTATTGGTTATAAATACTAATTATATACGTTTTATCTGCTATTTTAAATATAACACCTAAAACTTTATAGTTTTAAATTAAAAGAAGTCACATGCGATTTTGAAAAGCGCGGTTCTCAAACATCGAAGTTTTTCCTTCTCTCTTAGCTCATATATACCTCTTCATTAGTTGCGTTGATCAAATCCATATAGACTGCAGCATTCTTGTGACGTAGTCGGCAGCCAAGCTCCTGTTGGTCGAAAATTACAAGGCAACCGATTAATTTCTAATAATCGTGCTCAAAGGATATTTTTCTACAACCGTCAAAAAAAGTGGACATTTTTTCGCTCATTTCTATGCATAACAGAACCCATTATAGCTTTTTTTTTCACTAACAACTGTACAAAAAAGTTTACATTTTAATTAGTACAAGTATATAATTTCCAAAAAATTTACCACATTTCTTTACCTAATTTTATCACAACGAATGTCAATTATTAACAGCCTGGGATTCATGATTCAACTATAAGTTGAAAGTATATTCTGCGAAATATCAAGATTATACTTCATAAATACATATTCTAATATAACAAAACTGCAAAAGTTGAATATTTGAAAATTCAAGTTGTTTCGAATATTCGACTATTCAAATATTTGGATATCCAAATACTTGGATAGTCAAATGTTTTGATATTCAATTATTTGAACATTTGAGAATTCTATTTATGAAGGTGCAAAATAATCTGAATATTGAATATTCGAATATTAAAATACCGAATTATTCGAATACGATTCCGAGCCCTTGTATCTAGTATTGGTTGAAGTATGGAATTATTATAATATCTAATCGAACATCTAATATCATCAGTGCAATATCCGCTAGATTTAAGCCTTCGTTAATTTTCTTTGTTCCTTTAGAAACTGAATTTGCATCGCCTATTAAGGAACACACAAGAATTGATAACCGATTGTTGAGACAGATGATGGCGAGAACAAACATTTTAATAACAATTCGTAGGTGTCGATTTCCTGTAAACAAAATAACCTATGGTGTCTTTTTTGTTGTTTGGTACTACAACAGTCACTCGCTGACTTAACTTCAATTTTATATTAGAATGTTGTTGGCATAGATAGATAGATCTAAATATATAGTTACATTTTCTTCTCCATGTGGTCATATTAGAAAAATATCATCAATCAACATTGAGGTTATAAGAGAGTAGAGTCTGCTACTACAGGATAGCGAAGATCTCATGTCTGCGCCGTAGGTTTGCGTATGAAAAGGTTGCCTAAGAAAAATGAATATGTATTATTTGGGGGTCCTCTATTTATTTTTAATATGTCAGAAATTATGAAAATTCAATATTCAATAGGCATATTGGTCTACAGAGATTCGACATCAGAATTAACTAAATTAATACTTTCATGAAAATTATATAAACTTTCTGTCTGTTTTAGGTTTTTATTATTTCTATGCTGTCAAGGGTAGATGAAAATTATGTTGCTAAAGGTAGAAATTAATAAGAAAAATTCACAGGATTGCTACGCAAATATGTCTAAGTTTAACTTTTAACGTAGCATAGGTGGAATATCAAATCTACCTGAAAACATTCGATGCTTATATCATCCCGAGTGATCTATCAAGATATAAAAATGTTAGAGCATTTTCTAGAGCTATCCCGCTTTCCTTGACTTACATTTATCATAAATAAAACCATTAAATAATTTTGCCCGTTAAATTGTTAACATAAAGATTAGTCTGCTAACATTTTAAATGGTACCAAATTTAAATCAAAATATAAAATTGAAAAATTTCACTATAAATGTGAGCAGAAGAACACATTTTCAACATCATATAACATAAAGATAAGTGGCTGCAAATATTAAAGTCCGGCCCTGTCACTTGTTGCCAGATAACGTACGCCGGTCTCAGTCAGTGGTCTGACCAAAAAGTGAACGTCAACGGGCAGGAAAGACCTTTCTGGACAAGAGCCTGCTAAGGGGGATTAAAAAGGGATAACATAAGCGGCGGAAGTTGATATGTGAAGAGAAAAAGGGCACATATAGGAATCAAAATTCAGTGTACCACTATTTCTGTTTTCAGCTTTAAAACGCAGGCGTAAATATCGATAACAGAAATAAAATAGAGATGGAATCAAATAACTATTCATTTCCTATATTGTTGTAAGAGTAATAAATATTGTTAAATATTTAGTAAAATAATGCGCCAGGCAAATACAAAATCATGTTCCGAAGATGGGAATTGAGATGTTTCGAGCATTTAAGGTACAAGTACAAGCGGTACATTATACTTAGGTATCTATAGTTTGTACAACCATTAAGATATGTGTGCTTTACTGCATAAGACGTACATGTATTTTATGTTATAGATTTCAACATCAGCTTTTACTTTCTTTAATTCTAGAAAAATCTGACTAAAAAAAATAGAAATTGGCAATATGGAGAGTTTATTAAAGTTGGTAGAAAATATGTTTTATACGTTGAGGTAGGTATCTAAGTGCTTGATTCCCAAACAGTATTAATATGCATTAATAATAGATATGCCTCCAAATAAAATAAAACTTCTAATTTTAGTTAAAATAATAATAATAAACATTTTGTAAATAGAGGCCTAATTTATAGCTGCAAAATTATTTAGTAACTAAAGTTGGTTTTCTTACCGCAGAAAGGTCGACGTATATACAGTGTGTATCAGCCAAATGGAATAAATTCGATAATAAATAAATGGGGGCGTGTTCGGAAAAACGCTTGGACCCGTCGATTGGTATTTTTAGTTGCTCATTTTCTCCAATAAAAACTTTTTATACAGGGTGTGTCCTGTAACAGTGGTCAATGCCAACTTTCTTATTTCAAATGCAACACCCCGGATATTATTTATTTATTATTTTTTTTGGATTCTTTAGGAGATTCTAAACATATTTTATGTTCAATGTCCTATACCTATCTTCAACTATTTCGGCAATATTAAGTGTTTTCAAATTTATTTTTATTTTATTTATTTCGAATTTATTATTATTCATGAAAGTGGCTATGGTTACTGAGCTATTTATTTGATTACAAAAATTCGCTACAACACACTCAATACTTATTTACCATTTAGGTCTTCATATTAAGAATGTAAGCAAAAACCATTTTAGCGTTCCTTTTTATTGATATGGAACAAAAAGAGCCAGTTTTGTTTACTTTTAAGTTTTGTTTACTTTTGTGTAAAATGCCTGGCCTTTCTCTTTGCAAGACAGTAGTTGTCAGTGTCAGTGTCATAGTCTTTTGAATTTCGTTAACTGCATAATACCTAATATCAGAAAAATGGTTCATTTAACAGAAATGCATAAAATAACAATTCTACAAATGATTGGTTATGATAGATAACACACGAACACAAGTGGAAGTTGCTCGCTTATTTCATGAAAAATTTCCAAATTTGCCGCATATATCCCAAGGGACAATTAGTAAAATAGAAAAGCAGTTTCGCGAGCTTGGACATGTGAGGCAGATAAAAAAAGCAGCTGCCAATTCAATAAATGATGATACTAAATTGGATATTATGCTTGAGTTTGAGGAAAACCCACATATTTCTAGTCGACAAGCCGCCGCAATGTTCGATATTAGCCATTGGTCGATTATTCGAACATTAAAAGAAAATAAAATGCATCCCTATAAAGTGATACCAACTCAGGAGCTCATGGAAGACGATTATGATAGGAGAACTTATTTTTGTGAACAAATTATGGCTATGTTAGATAACAATGTTATTCAATTAGAACATGTTTTGTTTTCGGATGAGTGCACCTTTACACTTCACGGTCATGTAAATCGTCAAAATTGCCGCTATTGGTCTAGGGAAAATCCTCACTGGATCAGCGAAGAACATACTCAATATCCTGAAAAGGTTAATGTTTGGGCAGGAATTGCTAGGGATCATATCATAGGCCCCTTTTTCATTGACGGCAATTTGAATGGCGATAATTATTTAGCACTGCTCCAAAATAATGTCGTGCCAACTTTGACAAATTTGTATCCGGATCCAGCAAACCCACAAGTTCCAGCGAATATGATATGGTTTCAGCAAGATGGAGCACCGCCCCATTACCAAATTAATGTCCGGCAGTACCTCAACGGAATATTTCCAAATCGGTGGATAGGGAGACGAGGATCGATAGAATGGCCAGCGCGATCCCCTGACCTGACCCCATTAGACTTTTTCTTATGGGGACATATTAAAAATGTTGTATACAAAACTAAACCCCTCGACTTAGCTGACTTAAGAAGACGAATAACGCTTGCGATTAGATCGGTCACGCCTGAGATGCTAAATAACGTTAGAAGAAATTTCTATTTAAGATTAGGAATTTGCCAAGACGTTCGCGGCGAGCATATTCAACAGTTCCTAAATTAACTTTTTACTTTTGTCTATACATTATGAAGAAATAAATAATTTTATTTTTTTAATCTTAATTTTTGCAATAAATTTGAAAACACTTAATATTGCCGAAATAGTTGAAGATAGGTATAGGACATTGAACATAAAATATGTTTAGAATCTCCTAAAGAATCCAAAAATTAAATAATATCCGGGGTGTTGCATTTGAAATAAGAAAGTTGGCATTGACCACTGTTACAGGACACACCCTGTATAAAAAGTTTTTATTGGAGAAAATGAGCAACTAAAAATACTAATCGACGGGTCCAAGCGTTTTTCCGAACACGCCCCCATCTATTTATTATCGAATTTATTCCATTTGGCTGATACACACTGTATAAAATACGAAGTAGACTATTTTCTTCACATAGAAGCTAACCAATGACGACCAAGTCCGCAATATGTGAAAAGTTTCATGAAAATGGTAACAAACATGTATGTAGTACTAACGTTTTTTGAAAACAAACCTTACTTGAATATATCAATGATAAGAGATTCGAAATTACGTCTTCGATATAAAAGATTTTACCACCGAATTCACTAAAGAGGTTTCAGAGTTAGACCAGATCTAATTTACTATATGAATTAGAACAGCTAGTTCACAAGTTATGGTTGGCTCACGTCACTGTCATTTTGTAATTGTGGCATTTAGAAACAATTTTAAACCTACAGCTGTCAAATTAGACCTGGTTTAAATTAAACCTATTTAGTGCATATGGGTGTTTGTGTTATTTCTAGTTATAAGCAGAATCAGAAAACCCTACAAATTTGCGAAAATAATTTAATAAATACAATTACTTTAAATAGTATTTTTGCCATTTTAATAACACCTCTGATATAATTACTTTCTCCCTGAACTATACAATAAATAGATAAATAAATGATTGCTGCTATCGAAAATCCTAACAACACAACATTGGATTAAAGCATTTCTACCATGACTTCATATTTGTTCAGATATTAAAAAAAAACCGATAGTGTAATTTTTATATGTATTTAAAAATAATATTATTAAATATTATAATAATAAGTTATATTTAAAAAAAAAATGTCCGCCAATGGATTGAGTCACTGAAGGGAAAAGCAACTAATCCTAAAGGTTTTGGGTTACTTGGGGAGTTATTGTTTGTGATTACCTTTAATGTTTTATTTTTGGGGGACTCTTTTTTACGGACCAGTGAAAAGTCAAGAGAGTGAAATAAAAGAACATTAAGTAAATCTAGGAGGAATTGGGTTTTATGTTCCACACAGAGGGACCCACCCTTCGTATTTTCAGAATCATTAATTTTAATATCTGTGAATCCATGAATGAGTGCGAAAACGCACAGTCTTAAAAGAAAAGCGACGTATTTTCATTACAATGTAGCCAGTTAGAATAAAAAAAGGTTATTTTTGACAGTTAAATAAAGCTATATAATGAAATGTTTACATTTTTAATTGCCATAAGATGACCCGTTTTATGATTAGTTTATAAAAATTAAACCTCTAATGTCACTAATTAACACATTTTTAAAAAGCGGTTATGGGTACAAATTAAAGGATTGTTTAATTAAACAAGCTTGTTCTTATTGTGCTGGACAACATATTGGTAATGCAAGGAAAAAGTAAAAATTCTACTAACAGTATCACTACATTCACCAAATATAAAAAATTATAATCTACATCAAGCAAATAGTCAAGAATGTCCAATTCACAATTTCAAAATTCAAAAAGAAAGGGCAATAATTAATCATTTATAACATGACTTTAATAAATACCACTAACTTGAAAATTCTTTATATAAATTGTCACTCAATAAAAAATAAAATGGACGAACTTGAAATTATTTTAAAAGAAGAACAACTCGATATAATAATTGCAATAGAAACATGGATTCAAAAGAACGAAGAAAAATATTAGAATTTTCAAAATATTAACTCAGTATTTGCTAGAGAGAGAAGAGATGGGGGTGTCGGAAAATTTATTCATAATCCGTTTGATTATGAAATGACTAAAAACAGAAAATGATTGGTCATGGTCATCCTTCGTTATTATGATGAAATGAATTAAAGCCTATTTCTGTGGTACATATAAACCATCAATAAACATAGCATCGTTTTTAAATAATTTAAATCAAATATTAGAACACTTAAACACACTTAAAGTGGATTGCTTTCAATTGGAGACATGAAGATTGATGTACTAAAACAATCAAATAATTTTGAAAAACTTATGGATATTTATCCATCAAATAATTTTAAATTGTGCAATAGTGAAATAACAACAAGAGTAACGAGCACAAGTACTACCCTAATTGATCATATGACAAATTCAAAAAGGAATGTCAAAATAAATTTTAAAATCAGACCACTAAGTGATCATAAATTATAAATTATTAATATACTGAACCCTGATGTTAAAAAATATAGAAATATAGTAAGTGCAAAATTTGAAGTGGACAATATAAAGGGAGAATTACTTTTTTTGGAGAGAAAACTACATCTTTTTAAAAACACAAATGAATTTCTTTGGGTTTTTACATAATTATATAAATAATAAATAAATAAATCTCATATAATTATATGAGAGAATTTTAAATTTATTTAATGTTTGCTCTCATGAGTCTAATATAAAAATAAGACAAGATTCTAAATCATGGCTTACGACAGGAATGGCAAACATAATTAAAATAAGAGATAAATATTATTTAAAGAAAAGGAAGGAGGCTTTGCTTCAGCATTTTAAGGAAAATTAGGTTAGCCAAAGAAATTATTTATTTTAATAAATTTGCTACATGTGATTAAAAACTAATATGGAGAAAATAAATATAATTTTAACAAATAAGGATAGGATAGACACAACAAACGATTTAGCAGAAAATCCAGAATCGTATTCTTTTTATTTTGAAGAGCTGAAATGCAAGAATATTGAAGATATTATTGATGACTTTAATCCAAAAAAATTCAAAGGTTTTGATAAAATAACAATAAAACTTGTAAAATTTAATTATTTAATGCATCTGTATATTATTGTTTACTACTTGTAAAAATGTACGTCCTCTTTTTTTCTTTTTTTTTTGACAATATATTTCTTTTAATATATTTTTATAGTTCCCTGTAGTTAGTTGGGTATAAAGTGATTATTATTGTTATGGTTATTATTCTTTAAAAAAAATAAATATGCTCCTTAGGCCTTTCAGTGGTTTCTGGAAAAAATCGCCTAAAATTGAAGTTGGAATATTTAAATCGTGAAAAATATAGGAAGAACGATTGATGGTAGTATATAAGCTAAAATAATTATCCTGCATACTTTATTTTCGTTCCACAATAAAACCTAAAATAATAATTATATCATTAACAGTTTCTATCCCAATTAAAAAAAATCTAAATTTCACATACATTTTTTTTGTAGCAAAAACAAATTAAAATAGGAAATAATAAGCAGCAGATGAGCAATATGTCCATTTTGTTTAAAATGACCTACTAAAAAGACCAATTTTTTTTTTTTAATTTACTTTTTATGGTTATAACGATTAATTATTCCGTAATTGTTTGACCGAAATTTTTAGGAATTCTTTAGAATGGTGATCCCAGCAAATTGAAATATAATGGCTATATTATTCTATAAGAGAGTTTTCGCGATAACTTTAAAATGTTTTAATGAATTATTGCGTTTGAAAGTGTAGAAATTGTAATTACACAAAAAGTAACTGAGCAAAACACCCTCAGATTTCTCCTATCAATAAATTGATGGGAACACAAAGGAAACAGAGGGATTCCTCAGTTTTTGCGTTTCAATATTTTTTGAACCTCTGTAGAAAAATTATACAGCATAGCAGTTTCTATTGGTCCAATCAGAACAAAAAAAAATCATCCTCGTTTTCGAACTTCCAACAAAACTGCGCTGATTTTAAACGCGTATGTCTAATACGTAACCTATAAAACAACAAAAACCATATTGTGAAAGCTCGGATTATATGCAAAATGCATATTTAACATCTTCATGCAATATTTCCATATTTTAGAAATTTTTGCATAAAGTTGCATATATCATTTGTTAGATTGGCATCTAAAATATTTGAATTCCCCAGTAAAAAAATATTGCAGTTAAGTAAAACCCTCGGTAAAATCCATACCAAATATTTTATTGTATTAAATAGACGGAATTCTGAAATGTTTCTTCTTGTATTAACGTCGTTCACTACATAAACTACTGTAACCTTAAATTAGTCACGTTTATCCGTTAACTTGAATGTAAACTATTTACCCTGAGAAGTGTATTATCGAGTTGTACATTTTAAAATGTCTAACAAAGCAGTATTGTAGATAAAGCCCTATCCGGAGTTAACATAAGAAGGTGGTGGATTTTTTGCAAAGCCTGAGGAAAAGAGGTAAGTGTTTTAAATTGAGTTTTTCGGAATCTATAGCTCTGATTGAAAATTTAAAATCTAATAGAGGTTCAGCCACAAATAGCATTGGAAGTCTTCTTGCCAAAAACGTCATTCAGTTTCATTTTCCCTGATACATTTTCTCCATGTTTGAAATAACCTGGTGGAAGTTCTCACCGTGCTCGTCACTTACAGCGCCAAAATTTTCCGAAAATTAATCCAGATGAGAATTCAGAAAATGGATTTTCAACGACATATTACATCCTAGATTTTGTTTGAAGTTTGCAATCATTTTAAAGGCATTCCAAGCGTCTTTTTCCTTGCCTTCAAGCATAAAATCAAATTGCGCATCTCCGAAAAGTTTCCTAACCCACAAACAGTCCCTTTTTAATTTTAGCGCCACTGATTCTAGGGAACTTTTCTCTAAAATATATAGTCTCAATTGTATATGAAGTGGCGGTAGTAAAATCATTTCAGCGGGAACTAATGGCGCACTGGTTAGATTTTTCTTTTTTGCCTCAAAAGACCCTCCCGGGTGGCCAAATTTTCTTCCTGTAGTGATCCGATCGTGCTCAACTATCCCATTGTATTGGTATAACCTAGTTGCATTCCAAGCAAAATCGCCACAACTTTTAAATCCCCACAAATTTGCTATTTATATCTTTCATATTGCCTGATCCCCAGTAACAATTTTAAATTGCTATACGTTCCTTTCATTTAGACTGCATGACCAATTGGGACTGAAGGGAACTTGTTTCTAGTATAGAGTAACATAGCTTTAAAACTTTGAGGAATCAAAAAAAAGTCTCCAGTCTAGATTTAGAGCTGCTATTAATCTCTCAATGTCCCTACAGGCAACTAAATTGTTTTCCATTTTAAAAAATGGTGTTAGGTTTTTCTGATGGCTTTGGTACACAGAAATTTTCACTTCTTCTTAAAGTAAATTCCATTGTTGCAATCGAGAGATCAATAATTCTGCTTTTTTCTTGGGCAATTTTAAATCCTTTATACAGTCACTTAATTCACTTTGACTTATTTTGTGAGGCTTTTTACTGGGAAGTTCACAGTCTTTTGACTTTGCGACATTTTCCGGTACACTATTGTTTGAGTCCGTTTGATCATCATCAGAATCAAGGGTATATTCCTGATGATTGTAGTGATGTAGATACAGGCAATTCGTCACTATGAGGCACAGGGCGTATGGCGGTTTGTAAAGAAAACTACTACTAGAAACTATAAGTCATGCCAGTCAAAACAATAGAAAGAAGGGACAGGGACGCTTACCCAATAACCGTATAGAGATCATAGAAGGCAACGTTTACAGAAAAAGCGTAGAAAAGCGAGATTGTAGGTGTAGAGTACCTTTGCGAAGAATGTAAAGAAGACTTGATCAAAACATATGGCGTTTTATATAGTTTGCGAAGTTTTTTAGGACGTTAGTATGTAACCTAAACTAACCTAACCAAGCACGCTTGCCATATACTCTAAAGATATGTTCATTGTTTAATCTGCTGAAAAAAAATCATTATTCTAGTGTCAAATTGTTTGACTCCAAAATCGTATTATGGCTAGAAGGAGACAAATAATTGTAAAAAAAAAGTTAGATATGATCATGTCGAACATTGGTTAGCAGTACTACTTAATACTCAATAAGTCTATCAGCAATGATTAATATTAGCCCAATATTGTTTTTAATCATAGCGTAATTAGTAATAAATGATGTTTTTTTTTAATGAGACTTATTCTGCATAATAATTAAAATATAATAAATTGTCGGACTGGCGTAGAAAAAGATAAGGCATACTTCGAAATAAAGTAGCTTCGAAAACAAAGATAAAACGTAGTGCAAAACAAGATAGATAAACTAAACATATTTGTAAATGACACCTTTTACATGTTTCTTATTGCCAGTAAGCAAAAATAAAGTGCTTGGTTACTAATAAGATAAAACAATTGTAGGTATTAGGTTTATAATTTCCTGAACCTAGAAGCTATTTTGCGGCAGGTGCGGCCTACTTAGTTTAAAAAATCCTATTAAACACTAAATAAGACGATACGTACTTAGTTAATTAAATGATACATACGAAGGAACCGGCGCTAATTACATTGATAAAAAGTTTCGGTAAAAAGTCCTGAATTTTTTATGTGATCGATTACGGCCTTCTTAACCTATTTTTGTGTGAATACATTCCTTACTACGATACAGCTATGCTTGTTTCTGTAATGAAGTAAACAATGCATGGTATATAGCGCTTTAACAAATCAAGCCTTGTTTATACCGGCGCAACAGTGTTTTCTGCTGTAGCAAGTATATGCTCGTGTTATTTAAGGCCAAACTTTACTGTGGTCCAGCTAACGCAGGCACAAAAGTTATACTTTAAAGACTCATTTCACAGTCGCCATTTTAGTGTTGAAGGTCTTAAAAGGTTGTAGTAAAGAAGATCTCTTGATTATGGTTACAAATATACGAATAAGATTATATTACCATACGCGCTAAAATAGAAAATGGATTTATATCAATAATTATTAAAGAAAATAGTGTGATGACTAGATAACAGTGGCGGCTAGCTGGTGAAAAAGTAAGTGAAGTGCAAATGAAGCAAGAAAATATCGCAATCATTTTTTTTCCAGAATTTTTTTATGTGGAAGGGGTAAAATATTTTTTACTACATACCTAAACTTTGTATACTAAATCAATTCTCCTATCCTTCATAGCAGCAAATTTATTTATAACATCCTCATAAAATGGATGAGTTGCCCTAATCTCCTCCAGACATTCTTTTTGAATTGAAATATTGCCTAGGGAAGTAAGTCTTTTTTGAGATATTGCATTTCTTAAATAAGTTTTTACACGTTTGAGGCAAGAAAAACTTCTTTCCACTAAAGCACTTGTCGACGGTATTGTCAAAATAAGGGAAAACACTTTATATGCTTTGGTTAAAATACCTTTATTTTCATTAATTTTTTTTCACTTGCTCTTGCAGCGATATATTCCAATTACTGTCATTGGCAAAAACAAGACCAAGCTCATTTTTAAGTCGTTGACTTTTTGAAAATATTTACCCATATAACTGTAACAAATTTTCAAACGGGCCAGTCGGAAAATTTAAACTATATTCGGAAAATTTAGCAGAATCATAAAAATGGAAGTTTTTCAGAGTCTTGAAAGCTTAGTGTTATTTCCATTAAAATATGGTCCAATATTTCAAAAAAAAGGGTTCTATATTTAGCCCTAATTTCTTCAGGTGAAAGCTTAGCAAGCTCACGTTTGTAATGATTTATTTCTGTAATAGAATTTGCTTTATCAAACATGGTATTAAAAAATGTTCATTTCTTTTTTTACAGAGCGCCTCACGACAGCGTTTTATATTGGACATGCAAAAATTAGTGTCAAACGATTTATTTTGAAGAACGCAACTTAACAATCACATTTACTAACTTTGAAATTGAAGACCAACGAGTTACTGTAATCGTTGGTATATGCCTCGTAGATGCAGATGTAAGAGCATACGTTCGTTTGGTTGAGTGATGAAAAAATGAGGGAATACCACTAAAGCTTGCAAAAAAATTCGACATTTAGAAATATTTTTAAACTTTGCTGCATCAGGACAAATACAGCCTGCGGCGCTTTTTCTTTTTTTTTAAAGGCCATTTAGATGGTCAGACATCACACTTGCGTCATCGTAATATTGCACTATTAATTTATGTTTATAGTCAAATTGGTCCAAAATTTGATCCAATAGAGAATATAAATTCTCCGACGTTCTATCGTATCTTAAAATTATGGAGCACTGGGAGGTTTGCGTAATATTAGTGGTGTCATCCTCTTGCACAGAAAAAAACTGTGTGTTCATTATTTCATTTTTTACATGATCATTTAAATAATCAGAAATGCATTCAATCAATAATTAATTATTTCGTTTTGAATAGTTTTCGAGTCCCCAGTAAAAACATTTTCAATTTTTTTGTGATGATCTTTTAGTTCTTGGGAACTTCTCGATATTAATAAACCTAAAAACTTTTTAAAATTCCCCCTATTTATTGACTCGCTGCTCTCATCATGGCCGCGAAAGACTAATTCTTGTTTTGCAAGGTACAAAACTGCGTCAATTACGAAGCACATAAATAGTCTATTTAATCGGACGTTTTCGTTAAAATATATTTTATATAAGTAGCTTTTTTTTAAATTCTCAGCTATAGTGCTTTGATTTTTTACAAATGTTTTTAGCATTAATTCGCATTTTAAATGCTCCGCCGAGTCTTCATGTTTATGTAAAGACCTTCATATATTTAACATACCTGCAAATCCTTCCTTATTCCACACTGAATACTTATTGGAAACTAGTAAACAAGGCCAGCAATACAATTTTTGTAATATTTGACTACTACATAACCATTTGTACGCCGATGATGACGATTAAAACTCTGATCTTGTTCCTTCCATCGATTAAATGGAGTTTCCAACAAAATGCAAACCACATCCGTGATCGGATTCATCAATAATGTAAATTAATAAACCCGACACCAAATAAAGTTGTAGCAACACCATAAATAAATATAACACAAAACAGTCAAGTGAACTGCAAAGGTTGCAGCGACATCCGCGAAAATAAAAGTAAACAACCACCCCAAACTGAACGACATGTGGGTGTAGTATACTGCGTTAGCAATTCACCGAGAGCGTTGTATGGCGCTGGTTAACATTAATCTTCCATGCGGTCGACATCATCGTGTAAGCGTTGTCATGGCAACGTAGTAGGGAAATCGTAAACAAAAAAAGGTCGATTGAAAGTTTTAAAAATACATGCCGCCAACGGTCAAGTAAAATATTTATTCGAGATGTACAGTTTATTTTTTCCAAATAGGTGAATAAATGAACGTAAAAACTTAAATTTTAAGAGATATATAATAAATATAGTTAGATGTTTGCTTGTTTATTTTTCCTGGTGAAGTAGCACTTCACCTGAATAGCCGCCACTGCTAGATAAGAAAGTTTAGCGCTATTAGTAGGTCAAAGCAAACTATATGGTATCTCTCAGATAAAAAAATATATTTCGCAAAGAGTTTAAATGTCCGCGTAAGAGTTTTGACAAAACAAAAAACAGAAAAGAGCAGTTTATTCACATATTCTACTTCAAGTATTAAAAAAACTCGGTTTTTTATTTCCTTTACCCGGAACTTTCCTCGCTCCTTTTTATAAGAATAGTGAAGTGTGACCTAATTTAGTTCAGTACATAGTCATTTATTAACACAGCATTTTCAAACATTTTTATTTGGCGCCATTTTGTTCCATCATATTGGATTCCTACCAATATTTTACCAGTTTCTACCTATGCTATGGGCATAATTCAAAACAAATTCAATAAGTAGTTTTCACATTGACATACACCGCCATTGTATCTTTCGTCGTATTGAATCCATAGCGATTTATCCCTATATCTCATTAAATTTTTCTGCAAAATTTAAAGTCATTTAAACAAGATTTTTTTAAAAAATTGTTTGGCCTCCATTTAATTTTGCCATCTTGAATTAGCACCACAAGTTGACTAGTCTATCTCTAAAACTCACTTAATGCTTGCACCAAATTTGAAATTAATCTAATAAGTAGTTTTTTCAGGTTGTTTTTGTATATATTTTATTAGGCCGCTATTTTAATTTGTATTCATATACCTGTTCATTCATCTATGCAACACTTGATTTTTGTAGAAAATTTGAGTAAATTAGATAATAAGTTTTTTTTTAAAGTTTCATTAGGTCGTCATCTTGCTCCGGTATAATGGATTTAATCTGGTAAGTAGTTTTTAAGCTATGTCGCGAACTGGCAAATAGACCGACATACGGACCCACAGAATTGATAAAACCTAAATTACAAATAAATTGACCACCATTTTGTTCTGGCATCTTAAAATAGTACCACTATTTTACTAATTCTTCTCTATGCCATAATTAGCTCTAGCACATGATTTGAAATCAATCGATTAAATAGTTCTTCATGCAGAATTTTTAAATATTTTATTAAGCCGTTCTTTTGTTCTGCCATCTTAGATTCATACCAAAATTTTAACATTTGATTCCTACATAATATTTGATTGAAGCTATGCCGCGAACTGACAAACAACAACCAGACTGACAAATAGACCGACGGAATTTATAAAACATATATTTTTGTCATCTAGCGACGCGAAAACGTTAAGATATGTAAAACCTGGTGATTTTTTTATGATTACAAACATTTTATTCGACCGCCATCTTGAATTCATACCACATTTCTACTAATACATCTCTATACCACAATTAGTTAGAGCACACAATTTGAAATCAGTTCATTAAGCAGCTTTTCAGACCGAATTTTTAATTATTTTATTAAACCGCCATTTTGTTCTGCCATCTTGTAAAATTTTAAAACTGCCACCACGTACATCAATACAAGCTCTTAAACCAGTTTTAAATGAATTAGCTACATTTCTTAACATTCTGTAGTATCTGTCCTAGAATCCAAATAAACTTGACCACTAACCATTTTTTAACAAATATGAGCCTATCACGTAATCGCCAATTATACCACCTCAAACCTTTACGGACTACTTTTCCTGGCTGTGGGTTAATATTACGTACGGCGGATCACTGGCATAATAATGGAAATTGTATCGGTTAACACCGCCATTTTTGTGAAATTATATGATTCATAGCCAAATAGCACCTTGCCAAAAAAAATTATGCTGTTTTCGGATTTTCTCTTGATCCCACTGCCAAAAAATTATCCTAGTTGGATAATCATATTCATTTAACTCTTTATGAACCTGAACGTGATAAGCATGAATTTTTTTTTAACATAGCATGAACAGAACTTCGCGTATTAAGTTAATTATAAATTTGTCTTACACTTATATTTGGATTTTCGGTTACGCTTAGCATAACCTCTAACTCATTTTGCTCATTTCTGGCCGTTTTTCTTTCTTTCTTTCTTTTGATATGCAATAGTCCTGTTTTGCTATCCTCTCTCCTATTGGGATACCGTTGTTTATAAATTTCGTATAATGTTAGTTAGGTGTTTTTGTCACTTACTTCTAATACAAAGATCATTATTTCTTCGACGGACAAATTCATTTTGATGTTTAGAAATGATCATATTAAATTAAATGAAAACAAGACCTATATTTAGGGACACCTAATATCAAATAATTTGACATTATGTGCTTGACATAAACATACGCTTTTTTGTTTTATCTCCATGGCCACCTAGCTTAATTTTCGAATACAATATTTTTTGCTAATAAAATATTGGCTATATAGTAAATGGCCTGTTTAGTATACGAAATGTTTAACAAGAAAGGCCATTATAAGATAGATTCAACACGATCGTATATATAAAGTGTACCATTGAAAATTTTGAGAAAAAATGTTTTTGTTTTAACTCACCCCATATATTGCTAGCGAGGTATTATAGAATGGAAACATTGAATAAAGAAAAGGATTACTGTGCAACTGTAATAGTTCGAGGTACTATTTAAGATAGAGCATCAAAACATGGTGATTTTAACCAAAATGTGACCACGTTTCTTAGAAGACTGCGTATAGATCCATATAACCGTATTTCAAAAGAATGAACAAAATGAGGCACATTCAAAAATAAGATAATACACAGGGTTTCCCACTAAAAAAACAACTGTATATTCAAAATTATTTTCTAATTGTGCCCCTTGACACCCCCAACGACTTTTGCCTCTATATTTTTTCCATCCCTATAAATAAGTGAGATATAGAACTTTGGCACACTATTTGGACACCCTGTATAAATGGGTTGCTTCACTGCTAACAGACTATTTAAAATGGTATTCTCTAAATAATAAAATTTGATCTGTGAAGTGACATGATAAAGCTATTTTGCATATTTTAAGCTCACATATAGAGTGAGGATTTGTTACGGATTGTTTTTGGCTTTATGTCAAAAATTCTTATAAATTTGTTGCTTTTTTTATTATTTTATTACTGAATCGAAATAGTGTACTACGCTAATTTGTAAAGAATATTCCCTATTTAATAGTTACTAGATGAAATATCCGTAGTTTCTTAGCAAAAACAAGAATATAGTCTAATAGAAAATCTTAATCAAGTAATGTCGCCAACTGCTAAAGAAGTAACCTTATGAAAATAAAAAAAAACTTTTAACAGCACTCCGCAAATTATTTGTTTTGGAGATACAGAGTGCTTAAATTAGAAAAATAAAATTTTTAAGATATAATTGAGCATGACATTGAAGTCGCAAGTTTTTATCCAATGAACGTTTTTAAAAATTGAAGTAGTGTCGGAAATAGGGGAATAACCATTATTTAATTTTTACGGTTCTTCGACAACAATAACTAAATTTAAAACGTACTTTCATCATTAGAATATTTAGCTACACCTAATTTTTGAGAAGCAATTATTTCGAAAACAATACTTTTTTTTGTAAAAAATACACAGAATACTTTTTTATCACAAATTGAATGAAAATGAATATTTTCAAAAATTAAATTGTATTGTATGGAAACATGCCTCGTTATTCGGAATTAACATTTGTAAAATTCTATTTTTAAATATGAATGGTTTATAAGAAATAAAAAAGAATGTATATATTTTCCAAAAATTATATTATCAACACCCTGTATTTCCAAAAGTAATGATTTGTGGGACACTGTTACTATAACTTTTTTGTTAACCCTAACCAGTGTTGTGGAGTCCCTCGGACTCCAGTAGTTATTAACTGTTTAATAATTTTCATATTTTTTAACCAGGCGGCGCGCGCTGTCGAGTAGCTGCCTATGGTAAGGTGAGCTGTCGCGCGCTCAGTCGACTTCAGTCTATCGCCGAGGCAAGTGTGTTTTATAAAGCCTTAGAGTCCGTGGGCTCCACAACGCACTGAGTGTGATATTTTCAATTTAATGACCATGTCTGTGAATCAACGAAGAGTTAGATATTTTGATCCAGACTTTGAGGAAACTGTGCAAGGATGGTACAAGGAATCTGACCCAGAGTCTTCAGACTAGGATGGCGATCCTGAGAGTAACATAACTATCGAGTATGCTATATAACAAGTGATCACGAAACTGGAAGTGAACTTTCTTGTGCGTCTGATCATCAAGATGATATGCAGGTTGTTGAAAGTGAAGAGGACAGCTCGACATCCAGCGACAGTGGTCCGGTTAAGAAATATTTTTATGAAAAAAACAGATACAAATGGGCAGCCACTGAACCAACCCGAAATGTAAGAACACTAGCCCACAATATATTGAAGTTACCAGGAAATAAAAATGCAATACCAAAAATTAAACCGGTGAACCCATGGCAGAAATTTTTTTCCTATAATAGATGTTGTAGTGCGTTATACCAATATAAAACTTCAAGAATTCCGCAACAAGCCAGGTAATGAGAATCGCACAGAATACAGGGAAACAAATACTATCGAAATAAATGGATTTCTGGGACTTCTGCTGTTAACTGCTGCTTTCAAGTCTAAGGACGAAGCCATTGAATCAATATTTTCAACAGATGGGACTGGTCGAGAAATTTTACGTTTGGTAATGTCAGAAAAAAGATTTGCTGTTTTATGGGCTTGTCTGAGATTCGATACTCACGAAGAAAGAAATATGAGAGTAAAAACTGTCCCAACTGCAGCGATCTCACATATCTTCGAAAAATTCTATAAAAATTCACAGTCTGCTTATTGTTTGGGAGCCAATGCGACTGTTGATGAAATGCTGGTCGGCTTTAGAGGCAGGTGTAAATTTAAAATATATTTACCGAGCAAACCCGTAAAATATAGTTTAAAAGTCCAATGCCTTGTTGATGCTCGAACGCACTACATCTACAATACATATATTTATTGTGGCATGGGCACTGACTCGTTGAAGGATGTTACAGAAGAAGAGAAGCGGTTTTCTATTCCAACTCAAGCCGTTATTCGCCTTTGTTAGCCGATATTTGGAAGTAATAGAAATAACACGGGTGATAATTGGTACTCCTCAGTCGAGCTCATAGACTATCTTTTCAAAAATAAAGTAACTTACGTTTGAAAAAAAAAACAAACCTGAAATACCCAAAGAATGTTTACCTGCCAACACAATACCGGTGGGTTCCACTTTGCATGGATTTACAAGAAATAAAACATTGATATCCAGAGTAACAAAAAAAAATGCTGTTATCTTCATTTCTTCTATGCACCACTCTAAAGAAGATGATAATGGTTTGCCTGAAATTAATGCCTTTTATAAGAACACCAAATCTGGAGTAGATGCTGTCGACGAAAAAACCTCTAAATATTGATGTAGGAGAAGAACCCAACGCTGGCCTATGGCTTTGTTCTATAGAATTGTAGATATGTCCTCAGTAAATGCATTTATCAACCATCAATCTTGTGCAAATGCTAATCAGTTAGATAGAACTGATTTTTTGAAATTATTGGCCAAGCAACTGTATGAACCACTTCTTCGAGAGAGGTCTCAGCAAATAAATTTACTAAACTACTGCATTGAAAAACTAGAAGACTTCTAAATACTGGGTTTTTAGTTATGTTGCTAATTGTTTATAGTTTTAATACAGAATGTTACATACTGTGTATGTAACATTCTGTTATTATGTTACTAGAATTTAGTAACCTAAATGTTCTTTTTAAAGCAAATATTTTTAGTTTCAAAATGTATACTACTTAGCTTGTTTGTTAGCGAAATTAATATATAATAAATAAAAATAGATTGTTTTATGCGAGAAAAAAAATTTGTTTTTAACAAAAAAAACTCTTTTTTAATTTTAGAGTCCCGAGGACTCCACAACGTATTTAATGTTAAGATTTCCGAACACGTCGGTTAAGGGTTAATTTCATGAAAGCACTGTTATGCAGCAGTGCCCAAAAAGCACATAAAATTAATATAAACTTTAAGAAGGTTTTAAGGTGGGATAAGAAAGACATGTGTTTTATGACTGCTTTTTTAAACGCGTGTAAGACTACAAGTGCCAAAGGTTTTAATGTTAGCATTAAAGCAGTCTCATACATGTTTTAGCTCTTTCCTTGAAATTAATTTTAATAATGATTTAGGGGGGTCATTAAATAACTTAGTTAAAACAGTTTGCTCTTTACAACCATCATAAATCATAAGCGTTTTTAAACTCATTTCGAATATTAAATATGGTTTTAAGATGGTAAATACATTTGTTTTTTTAAGTAATGATAAAACTTTTTTCCCCTACAAAATTGTTAGTTGTTTTAAGTCAACCATAAAGCAGTCAAACAACGTATGAGTTGTATCATTAACCCAAGTCAAGTTTGTGATAAAACTAATTATATTTAGTATCAGTCCTATTTTTACAGAACAACAAAATGAAATTTAAAAATCAGTTCATTAAATACAGACAATAAGTGGAATAAAAATTTACATATGTCAAAAGGCGAACGAAAAGTTATTATAAAATCAAGAATCGTCAATTATCCGTGGAAAACGAAAATCACAACAAAAGACAAAATGTGGGCATTTCTGAGCTTCCGTGTCCGAATTAGAGAACCGACTTAGGGTTCTTTAATAAGTATGCAATGTTATACTGTTTTTCAGATAGTACACCAACAGTACCACAGTAGACATTCTCCAAGCCAACCCATTGATAGATAACAGATGGCATCGACGATGACATAGGTATGACCAGATAGGTATGGCTAGGGTTTAAGTAGCCATACACCATTTTAGCTTAAAACATTGCCAAAACCAAATGTCTTTAAACTTATTTTAAAACGGTTACATTAAAATTTTATTGATTTATTTCTACCTTGCGAATAGTTAGATGGTTTTAAATTTTTTTCCGCCATTTTTCTGCTATTTTGAGTAATTTTCGAGGTATAATTAGAACATTCCAATTTATATTATAACTTGGTTGTATGTGAGTGTTTGTTTTAAGTTTTTTTGGCACTCTAATGGTTGGCTAGCCTTCTATTTTCTTTCTTCTTTTAAAAAGTATTTTTCTACGTAAAAAAATGCATTTAAGTTTTTTTTCAATTTTGAATTCGGTAAAAAATATTTACTAAAACTCTTTATGTCAAGATTCAGAGCGCGCGTATTTTTTATGTATATCTCAAACACATTTATCTAAAAAGAATTTTTTGTTTGTATATTACCCCAACTTTGCCTCCAGACTTGAAAACTATTACTAGATAATAACGTTCTAAGCAACATTTGATGATATTCATTATTAAAACTCACTTGGGATTGTAACATACATTTTAAATCCAAACTACTTTCAGGAATCATAATCTAGTTGCAAAATTGCTTTAAGCAAGTCAATAAAATTCAGTCATAAAACACATACGCGTTAAGAAGTTCAAAAGTTTGGTTTTTTTGAAAGCTTTATTAGTTCTTTATGACAGACTTTTATGAACGCGTGTAACAATATTCTTATGAGTTAGCCCTCTAGGTTTTAGGGAGGTTTTATCACTGTTTTTTTATTACAATGAAGATATAAGAAGGTATTTTATTATAAGCTGTAACAACTTCTTTTGTTCCTTGAGACCATTAATGGTGTTTCTTGGATGGGTAGCATCCTCTCATTAACACTATGTATTAAATTCTATTCTTGCATTCGGTAATTAACCGCGACTATTTTAGATTTATTTTAAGGGTTAACAAATACTTAACCCTTTTTACAAATAATTAATTGGGAACTTATAATTTAACATATTGCGGACATAGACGGTCATTATTTTGGTTCAATAGTGAAAAGCGAAGTAAGCAAATCAATAAATCTAAAATATCCCAGCTAGCACTAAAGTGCTATAACGTATTTACGTATTTAATACTAATAATCCAATTATATAGTAATAAACACTTTGGTTGACACGTTTTTTCAGTATTATGTATGTATTTGTTACTGTTAATAGTAATTTTCCATGTAAAGTAATTATATAATAACTACTGCCAAGCAACTACTTAAGGAATTGACTCCAAGGTCGTCATTTCTTTTCCATGACATAATAGTACTTATTCAAAGTTACTGTTTCTAATCTGTTTACTACATTACAACTTTTAAGTGTCATTACCTTCTTGAACCTTGCACCGAACACCGAACTCCATTACGTTCAAATGTACTCCTACAACGTATTACTATAACTAATAGTGTAGAAAAAGTTATCGCTTACCGTTACTTTAAACTGGCTATTACCAGTCGTTATTCTTCTGTTGAAACTTAGAAGTAAGAATTACAGAAATTATTTACTACAAGTAAACTATTACCTCTTGTACTTGAGGTTCGGGAGCTAGGGGGCGCTGGTATGAGATTCGGTTGGTAATTTTATAAGGACAGTGGCGACAATAGATTAACCCATTTTTCGCCTACGTGGGTTTCTTATGAGGTTTGTTGTTTTAGGGTCTCATTTTATTAGTTATTGTGATATTGATTCAAACAAACATTTCTCAGCCAGAGAAATTAATTTAAGCTTGGTTCACCTGTTTTTTGCTTGTAATTATAAAGTGTTTGTGATGACTGTGTAAATGAATTCGACCGTAAATGTCTTAAGTTTAAGTTTACTCCAAGAAAAATTATTAAATATTGCACATTATTATATTTCGGTTTTATTTTGCTGTAAAAGACAATATTGTTTCATGTCTTAGTGTATGTTTTACTTTATTAAGCACCTCAATTAGAAGTAGAAGCTCTCTAAGATTAGCATAAAAGAAACTTTATTTTGTAGGTATTCTTCAGTACATATTACATTACTAAATTCACTTGGCAGACAACTCTCATTAACCGCTTGCACTAACATTGTTATTTGTTAAAAATCTAAATGAAAAACTAAGTTTATACTAGACAGTTCGCATAGATTATTAAAGTAAAATATTAACATAACCCTACATTTACAGCTGAGGCTGACAGAGGTTGTCAACATAAAAGTAGATTCATTTAGTCATATTTTGCGAAAAACTAACGATAATATGGGTGCCCCCATTTAAACCTTTAGAAATTTCGCATCAATTTGGCGGGAGGGCTTCTATTGTCGCCACTGTCCTTATAAAGTCATTGTAATTCGGTCTACAGTTATTAATTAGTTGTGTATGTGTTGTGTTATCATCTACGAGTGACAAGTTAAAATGGTTCAGAATGGCTTCACATACCATAAGAAAAAAAGTAGCTTTCGTCACTCAGCCACAATTTATAAAAAATTAAAAATATCACAACTTGGTTATGTCATACCTGAACAAAACAACCTAAAGCGGTATTCTAAGGAAACAAAAAATAAACACGAAACAAAGGGTTATAGTTATCACAGATGGCAAAATTATAGTACTGGCTCAAGTTTCGCAACTTTCCGCATGCTATGACACAACGCATTAAAATTTAAAATCGGCGGAATGTTCGCAAATCGTAACCGCTTGGTAATAATATACAGTATAGGTTTAATGGGAACTTCGTAGATAACTTTATTCGTACCACCTTAGTTGTCAAGACTTCAGTATAATTGGGTATAAGTGACAGTTGCGTATTTAAAGAATCCAGAACTATAAAAGCGTATGGGAGCAGTCGTAGATGTTAAGTAATTTTCTGCAGGCATGCAGGCAACCTAAAAGTAAAAGTCCAATAAAACGCCATTGTTTATTTTCATCTCCCCTATAATTATTTAGCTATGATGTTTGTTTTTGTGAGTATAAAGATTAAAAATGCATACAAATTAAACATTACGTTAAAAAAGAATCACTCTTTATAAAAAGATATTTAATGATAATTACTATTTAAACCAAAGTCCAAAATTACATTTTTAAGATTTAAATTGGCCAATATATTTGACCAAAATGTATTGAAAATTGTCATTGACTGTCATCGGCATATTCACCTCAGAAGTTGCCGGCGTTTTAATTTTAGGTCCTTAGCGTAGCCAGAAAACTAAGTGAAACGCATTTATCCTACCTCAAATATCAATAACGTATTCTATACGCTCTACACCATATTCCCAGTTTGAGTGTTTGTAGTCGCCATAACTGTTTTGTTTGAATTAAAACGAAACATACATATTTTTAAAACGGATTAAACAAAGACAGAAATAAGGAAGTGACAAATAAGGTGAATTATTACTATTCGGCTACTTAAATGGAACTACACAATTCCGTAGTTCGTACGTACTCAATTCCGTAGTTCGTACGTACACAATTCCGTAGTTCGTACGTAATAGTCAAAGTCACAATTACATGTTATTCACGAAATAGTTACCCTAAAATTGTTCCCCATTTTGGTAACGACTACATAGTCTCAGCTTAAACAGAACGTGGCGACACCAAGTTCCGATTACTTCAAAGAAAATACTTGTGATAGTAATGACTTATTCATGACTAAAAGTGGTACTTGGGATAGTGTGATAACAGTAAAGCAATTAATTCTTATATATAATTTTTCACTGTATCCAAAAAGATCTTGTTTATTCTGCCATAGCTCAAAAAATGCCCAATTTTTATGTTATTATAATGTTTGGTCTTTGTTGGTTCTCACAATAGATATGAAGTAAGATTTTATCGAAACAGGTTACTAATATTCATGAAA
This sequence comes from Kuschelorhynchus macadamiae, assembly GCA_030620095.1. Taxonomy (NCBI): domain Eukaryota; kingdom Metazoa; phylum Arthropoda; class Insecta; order Coleoptera; family Curculionidae; genus Kuschelorhynchus; species Kuschelorhynchus macadamiae. The sequence continues at coordinate 75,091 of JAUTXW010001025.1, forward strand.
AGATTTGTACGACCAAATATTTTTATGAGAAATGAAAAATATTTCTTACACAAAAACAATTTTGTTTTAATTCGAGTGAACGATATATTTTATTTTTTTTTAAATGAATAATAATAAATAATAAATAAATAAATGCTTTATTGTCAAAAAAATTTTACAATTTTGTGGACAAAGCTGTTGTAAAAAAATAGTTTACAAACATCAAAATTAGCAAACAAAACAAAACAAATACACATCATAAATATTATAGAAAAATAATATTTAAATCAAGAATTTAGAATATTAATATTATAGAATCCTAAAAGAAGTACATTAGAAATGTACTTTGTGAGTCGTACTATGTTATAAACATTTTCATAAATATAATGTAAAAAAATAAAAAAGCAAAGTAAAAAATAAAAAAGTACGAAACAATTAAAAAAATACATATACAAAATTCGGTAAAAATGGTTGGTAATGGCAACTATCACACTAGGGGTTCACAAGGATAAAATTATGTGTTGTAAAACTCGTTCACGGTGTAGAAGGCTCTTTCCAGTAAGAATGATTTCAAAGCCTTGCGAAATGAAGTCAGAGATATTATGGATTTGATGTTAAATGGCAGGTGATTATGCATTTTTTTTGCATTGTAGATTACTGATCTTTTAATTAACTCTGAGTGTGGGGTTGGAAGATAGAGATCGTGCTCAGTATTTCTGAGAGGGTAGTTGTGAGAAGGTCTCTCTAATAGAGCAGGTGCGTGCTTACGAATTAAGCAAACCGATTCCAAAATGAATAAGCAAGGAAGGGTTAGTATTTTATATCTTTTAAAGAAATCTCGGCAGTGAGTTCTACTGTTAAGTCTCAGTAGGTAACGAACAGCTCTTTTTTGTAGTATAAAAATTCGATCAAATTGAGTCGCACAACATGTACCCCAGAATGGAATAGCATATCTGAGGTGCGACTCAACAAGAGCAAAATAAACAGTTCTAGAGGTAGAAAAGCTAAGCTCCTCGGAAACAGATCTTAACGCAAAGCAAGCAGAACCTAACTTCTTTGATAAAGCGTCGATATGTGGATCCCATTTTAAAGAATCATCTACAAGAAGCCCTAGAAATTTTACAGAGTTTACGACATCAATAGTGGTGCCATTAAGGTCAAAAGGTTGCAGCGTGTTTTTATAAGACAAGACTTTCGTTTTAGAGATGTTCAAACATAGGAGATTAGAATAGCACCAGGATTTAATGGTGATTAGGTCATTAGATACAATCCTATGTAGGTCCGTGACATCTGGGTGGCTCCACGTAAAGCTGGTATCGTCCGCAAAGAGACATATTTTTCCACTAATGTTTAAATTAGCCATGTCGTTTATGAACAGAAGAAACAAGATAGGGCCTAGTACCGAGCCTTGAGGCACTCCACATTCCATTGGCCTACAAGAAGACATCCTGTTGTCAACTTTCACAACTTGATTTCTGTTGCTAAGATATGACTTAAACCAATTGAGAGGAGCCCCTCTAAATCCATAGTACTGCAGCTTGTTAGTTAATATATTATGATTCACACAATCGAAAGCTTTGGAAAAATCACAGAAAATTGTTGCCGTAGCGTGATGGTTGTTTAGGCTGGAGTAAACTCTATTAAGAAGGGAAAACATGGCATCGCTTGTGCATTTGTTACTTAAAAATCCAAATTGATGTTTTGTAAGTATTTCATATCTAGACAGAAATGATAAAAGCCTTTTTTTAACCAGTCTTTCGATGATCTTAGATAGCGTAGGGAGAAGTGCAATTGGGCGATAGTTCGAAGCTTCTTCTGAAACACCTCCTTTGTGAAGAGGTATGATTATTGCAGTTTTAAGGCAGCTTGGAAAAGTACCATTTTGGAAAGACATATTTATCAAAGTAGTCAGATGCTCTAGTGTGCATTCCGGCAGACTTGAATACATTTTTAAAGTAAGCCCATCAGTTCCCGAAGAAGATTTATTTTTGATATCATTAATTGTACTACGAAGTTCTGATAAAACTACTGGTGAAAAGAAGAAACTGTGCAGGTTTACCCTATGATTAGAGAGATATGAAATTGGGTCATTAGATTGAGATACGGATTTAGTCAAATCTTTGGCTACATTTACAAAATAATTGTTTAGGTCCTCAGGAGAGGTAAGGATAGTGCTGGATAAAGGAGTTTTGTTTCTTAAATCATTTACGATAGACCAGGTTTCTTTAGCTACATTTTTGGCGTTAGAAAGTCTATTATTGTAATAAATATCTTTGGCGGCTTTAATAGTCTTATGATAAATTTTTCTGTATGATTTTACATAATTATGAAAAAAGACACTGTCCGAAAATTTCTTTAAATGAGATAGTGACCGCATGTTCTTAGAAGATATACGTAAACCTTTAGTGGACCAGGGTTTACTTCTTTTACTTTTGATAGGCCTAAGAGGAAAAGATTCAGAAGCTATATTAGTTAGAGTTTTTATAAAACGAGAAAATTCAGTGTCGACATCATAAGTGTGAGAGTCCCAGTCAGTTATTTGACATAGGTGTTTGAAATTAATGAAATTTCTAACCCAAAAAATACGGCCTACTTGTCTAGAGGAATTTTTGACTTTGGATGTAATTGAAAATTTTGTGAAAATTGCTTCATGATCGGAGAAACCTGGACTTAAGACATTACATTCGACGGAGCTAGGATCGAAAGAAGACACAACGTAATCTATAGTACTGGCACTTGTCTTAGTAATTCTGGTTGGTGAGTTGACGTGCATGGCAATTCCTAATGACTCAAAGATGGACTGAAGACATTCCTGAGCAGCACACACACTGGAAAAGTCAATATTGAAATCGCCACATAAGATTAATTTGCTTTTTACAGGAAGGGACTCGAGCAAACTTAGAAGGTTATGGCAGAATAATTGCACATCAGCATCAGGTGTTCTATAAATACAAATAATATAAAGGTCATAAGTATTGTGATAAACGATAGAAAATTCAAATACTTTTTCAGATAATAAATGATTATACTTTGATATTTCGAAAAAATCGTTGTTTGAAGACATTATCATGGTGCCTCCATGAGTTAAATTAGTTCTATTAAATCTGGCAATTGTAGTATAGTTTTTAATAAAAACAGGTTGATTGATATTTAGCCAGTGCTCAGTGATGGCAATGACTTCTGGAAAATTTAGCTCTTCTAACAAAAGATATAATTCGTCTGTTTTATGTCTTAAGGACTGAATATTAAGAAAAAAAAGATTAAAATTACTATTGGTCAATTTTTTAGAGGGTACTAGATCCTCTTCTCGCGTCATATTGACTAAAAATTTTTACTTTTTGATGGTGAACCACTAGAATAATATTTACCAGTACCTTCACGAATTTTTTGGAGCCGTAAAATTTTTTCCGAGGAGTAGAAAGATCTATACGTTGCAAGGTCTGAGTCCACTTCAGATGAACCAATCCCATAGGCATCGTGGAAGCGATAATACAGCTTGCGCAGGGAGTCCTTGTCACTGGGAAGGCCTTCTGAAGCTAGCAATAATTTAATGCTAGTACTTGTATGCCCCTCAAAACACACACTAGATGGCTGGTCGTGTAGATAAGAAATAGCCTTAAGGTCTTTAGTAAGGAAGGATCCCTTAATCTGGCTAATATATAGCGACCATTTGCTTTATCCGAATCTTGGGACAGCCGCACTCTTGGTGGAGTCCTTGGATCAAACTGCAAAAAATCATCTTTCTTTGCAGTTTTCTCCATGCTTAATTTAGAGCCCTCCAGTGCCAATGACCTACAAGCTGCTATGGCCTCCCTGTCAGAGCCAATTATGACTGACTTATCCTCTTCAGGCACAAATGTCACTGGTGATTCCAATAATTGAGGCTTTGGTGGAGACAGCCCCCGGCTCTTTGGGATATCCATATTGACATCTTGATGACTAGAAGATGAGACATTATGGGCTGTGGAAGTGGGCGGCGTTTGGATAAGGGTTGGTGAAACTGAATCATTGGTAGGATCAATTATGGTACCAGGAGGCCACAGACTAGCGTTCTTAAGCTGAATTAAGTGATCTTTATTTTGCACCCCAATTTTAAAATCGGAGTGCAAAGTGTCTGCATTCTTAAGCATAGGAAAACAACGCACAAAATTCGTGGTTCCTAATTTTTCTTTGATGTAGTGTACAAGCTGATTTGATTTATGCGTGGACGGAATTATGGATACCACTACATAGTGCCATTTCTCTATAATGGGTGTTTTGTTGGGCTGGAAGGAAACAGCTTTTTTTGGAGACTTATTGACAGGCATTTGGACATCTGTTGTATCGGTTTGGGTTGATATTGCGGTGGTGTATATCTTCTTTATTGATTGTTGTTTAGGCTTATCAGCAAGCTTCTCCAGGGTAAGTGCCATTTGCTTTACACTATGCCTCAGCTCAGCCATCTCTTTAGTCAACTGCTCCTTCGATGAATCATGTACCTGGACTTTGACAGATTCATTTTGAGTTTCCATTAAAATAGATGATAGATTGAAAGTATCCTGCCTAATTTCTTTAATGGATTTAAATAAGGATTCTTGTATACTGTCAGATATTCCAGAATGGAGGCTGTGAATATCCTCAATTTTTTCTAGCAGTATCTTCCATTTGGAGTCATGATTGAGTAAGATGTCGTAAATTTCGCCAATGATCGGAAGGATGTCGTTGTTTTTCTTTAAGCAGGAACCCAGGGCTTCGAGATATTCTGAAGAGATTTGAGTCTTTTGGAGATCTGATATTTTATCATGCAAATATTTCAGAGTTGGAGAGTCGCAAACAGTGCAAAAAAATCTTATGTTGTTGAATTTTTGTTTGTAGAGCACTTTTGTCGTGGATTTATCCAGTCCTGTACAGACCATACAAAAATTTCTTCGGCACTCCCCACTACAGCGAATTCTGTAACAGTCTTTTTCCGAAACGATTTTTTGGCAAGAATCGCACTTAAATTCAGCCATTTTACAAAGAAATAAAAAATTAAAATTTTCAAAGGAACAAAAAAAGTGAAATTTAAAAAAAAAAGATGTAGATAAATTTTATGTAAATATTATGTAAATATTTCCAGTTGATAAATAAAAATCTTTAAATGTCACGCACAAACAATATTTATAACTAATAACCGGATCCGGGTAAACAAGGTCAAGTTTAGTTTATAGCAAACGACGAACTGATGATCGGGTCAAGGCACACAAAAACAAATTGAAATCAAAACAGTTCAAACCAAAACAAAACAAACGTTCAAATACCGGCAAAACAATATACGAGCGAAAACACAACCGCCTCGTACAACTGCTGGACTGATTAATTTAAGATTATTTATGTATTTTTGGAGACTTAAAGTACTAAGCAAAGTAACAAACCAAACCTATTAATAGCGTATCTAAAATTATTGAATATGTGGTCTACTAATTTTCTCCTGCGGAGTAAATCCTTTAAATAGGATATTTTTATATTTGTATATTAAACATAAATATTAAAGTATTCAAGTACGTCCTCTTTCATCTTTAAATATCAATTGAAATTTCTTTTTCTGCTCTCGAATGTCTCCCCTATCATTTGGCAAATGTTTTCTTAAATACAAAATTACCTTTGCCTAAATAGGTCCGAGTTGATTTAAAAACGGATTTTTACAAGTTCTTTTGCAGAAACCTTTAAGTTTTCAATTATAGGGTATTTTCAAAGGAACTCTTAATTTAATGCCTTTTCAAACATTTTTAAATAAATATTTTCTGAATTTCATTAGGCAAAGTGTTTTAGCATTTCTAGTCTGTTTCAACGAAAATTGCAAATAGATTAAAGATTCTATCAAATATCTTTTTTGGGAAAATATAAGAAAAGCAGTCAATATTTCGGAGAAAATCCTGCATACATTTTTGAAATGTTGAAAAGAACTCAAACATGCCTTCGTTACTTTTTAGAATCTTGTAAAAATCATATAATTTTATAAAAAACATAATTTTTTCACTCCTCTGTGAAATGCTCGTTTTTCTATTATGTCCAGTTTATTATAAATAATATTAACAAACCAAATTTTGTAGCATACATAAATCTTTGCAGAAGCAGATGTTCCGTCGGCTGATTTATTAACCTTGTTATTAACATATATGTACCCACATCATGGGCATGTTTACTTTTTCACATTGTAATTTGCTATAAGTTTTTACTTCTCTCGTAAAAGGGAAGTATTGTAATCTTGAAAAAATTAATCTCCGAGATTTTTTCAGATCTTCACGTTTCTGGGTCCCTAGACGACGAAAAACATGTTTTCTCAATTCCGTCGATCTGTCTGTTTGTCGGTCTGTTCACTACTTACCCGATTGACTTCAAATTTTGGTCAAAAATAAAGGATGATATGGGGATGACCTGGTAACATTTTAGTAAAAATCCAATATGCGAAACAAAATGGAGAAGGGACATTCCATGAAAATGCGGACATGATCAAAAAATTATTAAGTTATTGTAAATGGCTTAGTAGGCTGTGTATCTTGTTGCTAAGGAACGACTTTACTTTATTCATTTGTTTTTACAAATAAAATTTAAGAACTGTCACTTTGACGGGAGTTAAAATTTAAACTAAAAAATAAGATCCTAAATCATATTAAATTCTCGTGGTGTGGTAAACTGTTTTTGTGGAACCAGCAAGCAAACCGTGAGTATTTTTGATTTTAAGTATTAATTTAGCATTTGACTACTTATCTTGCGATTTTGCTGACCGAGCTTTAACAGTATTAAGTAAAAAAGTAAATAATAGATTGTATTGGAAATAATTGTAGCGCGAGTTACCTAAAAGTATAATTAAAAGGAATATACCGTTTTAATACTTTTTTATCGTGTTTTAAGATTTTATATTTCTGTTGCCTAGATTCATTTCAAAGCATGGTTCAGTAACATTGAAGATAAATTTTCCGCAAATGATATATTTTTTTGGGTTTTCATTGAAACGCGAGTTACTGATTTGAACCTATAAATAAAAAAAGTGCCATATTTAGCGAATTTACCGCACACGTATATTAAAACTTGTTAAGCGTGATATAAGTAACGTTGGGCAAGTAAAAAAGTCGAACAATTTTCTTTTAGAAAGTATGGGCTTATCCGGTGCTGAAAAAATGAAAAGACGACGGGAAAAGTTAAAAAAGCTAGGAGTGTATGATGAATATAAAAAAAAGCATGCAGAAATATGCAGAAAAAGTAGGGCAAAAAAGAAAGTCGCCCTTTCCAATTTGCCGTCTTCAAAAAGAAAGCAGTTACAAAACGAAATAAGGAAAAAAGTTAACGAAAGAGTAAAAAAATGTCGGTCTATGAAAAAATCTAAACTTGAAAGTGATACAAGTAAAAAAGTTTCTCCTCCTTATACATCAGTTCAATCTTTGGGAAAAGCAGCAGCACGAGCCCGCAGATCGTTACCTACCTGTCCTAATAAACGCCAGATTGTTTTAAAGAAACTATTGTTAGAAGTTGAAGAAAAAGATGAAGCGTCCGATTCTTCAAACCTCATTAACCAACATCGCAGATCACTCAGTAACGAGGTCGTCACAGCCATAAAAGATTTTTATACAAGAGAGGACATAAGTCGCCAAGCCCCTGGACTAAAAGACTTTATTACAGTTCGCGAACAAGGCAAACCCAAAGAAAAAATCCAAATCAGACATCTATGTACTTCCATTTCTGAAACACATGTTTTGTTTGTTAAGGAATACGGGGAAGTTGTGGGTAAGAGCAAGTTTGCTGAATATAGACCAAAAAATGTTTTCCTAAGTAGCCAACTTCCTCATAACGTGTGCCTATGTAGATACCACGAAAACTTCATTTTAGCTTTAAATGCCATGCATACCATTTCACCGGAATGTCCTCGCTATAACCAGGATTTTCTCAAGTCCGTCATGTGTGAAAACCCTACTAAAGAGTGTTGGAAATTTACTTGTGGTGCTTGTAAAGACACTTTAGATACAAACTTAGAACAGTATGTAGGTGCTTGCAATAATTCCGAAGTCACATGGTTGGTATGGCAAGACAGTGAAGGAAAATTGTGTAAAGTTTTACATTCAGGATCAGCTTCAGAATTGCGAAAACACATCATCGATATGTCTAAAACGTTTTTTGAACATTTTTATGTGAAAAGGCATCAAGCTGATTCATATCAGAATGACAGGAAGAATATAGCGGCTACTAACTTCGATCCATCAGCTGCTTTGGTGCAAGTGGATTTTTCTAAAAATTTCACATGTGTAGCATAAGACGAAATTCAAAGCTTTCATTGGGCTCAACCACAAGTAACTTTGTTTACGATATCGGCTTGGTATATGGCCACACAGCATCCAATGGTTATTGTATCTGATAATCGAAACCACAATAAAGAAACGGTAGCAGTTTACATGGATCGGGTAATAAGAGAATTGCCAGCATCCGTTACCAAAGTCTACATTTGGTCAGATGGACCTGCATCACAATTTAAGAACAGGTACATTGTGGAAACTATTAAAATCATTCAGCAACGAAATGAAAAGAACATATTTTGGAACTATTTTGCTACATCACATGGAAAAGGTCCCGTTGATGGTATAGGTGGCGCGTTGAAAAGATTGGTGCGAAACAAGGTTATGCGAAGAGAGGCAGTTGTGTTTAATGCAGAACAATTTGCCAAAGCTGCTGAGGGTTCCAAAGTGAAGGTTATTAATGTCACTCCAAAAGAAATAGAAGTTGTTGCTAAAGAAATGAATCTCCATGCCATTTTTGATCAAGCTGCTTTAATTCCAGGCATATCTAAGGCTCATATAATTTATTATCAAAACGGTACTTTAAAAACAAGCAACATTACGTCAGACTTGAAGATCGGCATTAGAGTATTAGATGAAAATGTTGTTTATAGTGATGAGGATGATGATATTCCTCTGGCTGTTCTCAAGAGGAGAATACAAACAATTTAAAATTGATCCACACTATACTTTTTGTTCGAAATGTATTCATTATTTAATTGAAACACGAGTTACCAATTTAATGTAACGCGAGTTACCACATTCTTTGCCGTTTGCTCTTGAAAGCAAAGATTTGAAAAATTACAAATTGTACTATAATTTTGTTTATATCTCATCTTACTAATGTTGTTTTCTAATAGAAGTTTAACTGTTATATTCGTAGAAAAATTGAAAAGATTATGAAAAGATAAACCTTATGTCCTTAAGATCTAACGTGAGCGACTGATGAGTTTTAATTAATAAAAATGAAGAATCTCAAAACATTTCCTTTATTGGAGTAATTAAGTAACTGTATGGCAACAATATAGGTTTTTAATTTAAAATGTTGGCGTTAATTGAACGGTTAGAGTAAAGAATTGTCATTTTATTGCCAAATAATAAATCTGATTGTATCGCGAGTTACCATGGAATGTCCCAGAAGTAGCCCTCAATATTTTTCTCAAATTTTGCAAAAATTTCAAGTATTATGTTGGAATCAACTGATAACATTTTGCTACGAATACAAGATGGCGGAACAAAATGGCGGCTTAATAAAATATTTAAAAATTTAGCCTGAAAAACTGCTTAATGCTTTGATTTGAAATTGTGTGTCATAACTCATTGTGGCATGTGTAGTAAAATAGTGGTACTAATTCAAGATGGCCGAACAAAATGGAACAAATATTTGTAATCGTGAAAAAATCATCCTCTGAGGTTTTATGTTGTTTATATGTTTCCGTCGGTCTGTCTGTCTTTGAGTTCGCGGCATAACTTAAAGACTACGTACCCGACTGACTTCAAATGTTGGTCAAAAATTAAAGGTAATATGGGGATGACCTGGAAACATTTTGGTAAAAACTTATAATGGCGAAACAAAATGGAGGCCTAGTGAAATGTTAAGAAATTATTATTAAAAAACTACTCACTCAAAATCTCAAATTTTGCAAAAACATCAAGTATTATGTTGAAATCAACTAGTATCATTTTGACACGAATCAAAGATGGAACAAAATGGCGGCTTAATAAAATATTTAAAAATTCGGCCTGAAAAACCGCTGAATGGTTTAATTTCAAATTATGTGCCATAACTATTGGTGGTATAGGTATCAACTGGTAAAATAGTGGTACTAGTTCAAGGTGGCCGAACAAAATGGCGGCCAAATAAAATGTTAGGAATTGTGAAAAAATCATCCTCTCAGGTTTCATACGTTTTAGCGTCCCTAGATGTCAAAAAATATGTTTTATTAATTTCGTTGCCCCGTCTGTCTGTCTGGCAGTTCTCCGCAAGCGAAAGACTACTTACCCGATTGACCGGTCAAAAATTAGGGGTCATATGGGGATGACCTGCTAATTTTGGTAAAAATCCAATATTGTGAAATGATAAAAAAAATATTATTAAAAAACTGCTTATCCAATTTGTTTTAAATTTTGCCAAAGAATCAAGTATTATGTTGGAATAAATTGGTAAAATTTTGGTACGAATCCAAGAAGGCGGAACAAAATGGCGGTATAAGAAATTATTTAAAAACTCAGCTTGAAAAACTACTTAATGGATTAATTTCAAAGTATGTGTCATAACTATTTGTGGTATAGGGCTCAAGCAGTGAGACTGTGTTACTAATTCAAGATGGCGAAACAAAATTACGGCCAAATAATGTTTTTGTAATCGTGAAAAAATCACCTCTCAGGTTTTACATATCTTCACGTTTTAGCGTCCCTAGATGCCAAAAACATGTTTTTTTTTTAATTCTATTAGACTAGCTTAAATACTACTTATCCGATTCCTTTCAAATTCTCGAGTTTTTTTTTTAAATGGCGACGTTTCGCAACTTAATTGTTGCATCCCAAGGATACAAATATAGATCCTATATCCTATATATATCCTGCATGAAACCCATATTATCAGTCATTACCTAATCTGTTGTCCTCATATATTTCCTAGATATTATGTTTCTAAATGGTTTAGTGGTATATTATTTGGGGTTAGGATACAGTAAAGAAACAAAAGACTTTTTTAAATTGTACACGTTTCGCAACTTTGTTGCTTTCTCAGGGCACATACATATAGATTTTATATCGTGCATGAACCCTATATTATCAGTCTTCACCTACTCCGTTGGTCTGCAGATACTTCCCAAATACTAAGTTTCTATAACTTTCATTAACGATACTCTTGTTGTTATGTTAGAGTAGTGTTTTATTTGGGATTAGAATCCAGTAAAGAAACAAAAGACTTTTTTAAATTGTTGACGTTTCGCAAATTTATTGTGACATGAAACCCATATTATCAGTCTTTACCTACTACGTTGGTCCGCAGATACTTTCCACATATTAGGTTTCTAAATAGTTTTCGTTACCGATCCCCTTGTTTCTATAATAGAGTGCTGTATTATTTGGGGTTAAGATCCAGTAAAAAAAAAGAAAAGTCTGTTGTTAAAATTGCCGACGATTCCCAACTTTATTATTGCAATCTCAGGACACATATATACATTTTATATCCTGCATCAAACCCATATTATCAGTCTTTATTTATTCCGTTGGTTCGCAGATATTTCCCAGATATTAAGTTTCTAAATGGACTTCGTTAACGATCTTCTTGTTGTTAGAGTGGTGTATTATTTGGGGTTAGGAAATATCTGCGGACCATTTCAACACGACACGTAGCAAAATGGTGGTATGTGTCAATGTAAAAACTACTTATTGAATTTATTTTAAATTATGACCAAAAGTCAAGTGTGGCATAGATAGAATGAAAAATGTTAAAATATTGATAGGAATCCAATATGATGGAACAAAATGACGTCTAATAAAAATAAAGACAGTATGTGTAATACATATATACTGCAACTATGTACTCAACTGAAGTGGGTCACACTTCACTATTTCTACCAAATGGAAAATCATAGCGAGGAAATTTTCGGATAAAGGAAATTTACCGATTTTTTTAACAAGCTAGAATGTAACGTTAGAAAAAATATGCATCAATAGTCCATAGGTAAAGGTTTAGATATTTAATTATCCTTTGATCATATTCCAAACATTTTTACTTGTACTATGTAATTATATCGTTCTAAGTGTTCAAGTTTAAAGATTTGAGATTCTGACCTCTGAAACACTCAAACCTACAGTCAGTCATTACATTTACCTATACGTTAGTTTTTTAGTGTAAAAGTGTCACAAACATGCCTAAAAATTTAATCAGTGGCTATACACAAGGTGTACGCTTATATAAACAGAGTAAATTCGAAAAATTGACGAGTAAAAGGGAGAAATTACAAAAGCAAATACAAATGGTATCGGATAGCAGCTTTTCTGGTAGATTATGTATTTTATTTTTTGGTTATCATTCTCGGTATTGTAAACAAACACAGCTGCTTGATTGTATGTAAACTGTTTTATCGATGAGAACTGATTTCTGGCGGTTAAGAACATTACAGTTTTGTCATATTTATTATTTGGAATGAGTGGAGGCATTTAATGGCTTAAAATGTTTAGCAAAAATTTTCAAAAATTGTAGGATTTCATTAAGAATCGCATCGAGATATTTTAAGATACACATAATATTCTTTTAAAATGGAGGGTTATAGATCAGATATATCAGATCTTATAGATAGATTAAAATTAATGAACAAAAATTGTTTAATGGCAATAATCGATTTTAGGGATGTCTTCTATTGTACAGTGTAAGTAAACTTGAGACACAGAAAATATTTAAAAACTAAATAGGGGAAGATTTTATATGACTTAACGGCGTACCTTTTTTGCCTTAATATTGATCCAGTTTCTACCAAGTATTTTCACATTATTTTAGATCAGGAAACGATACAGGAGAGAGTGTTAACCACCTCTGCAGATATATTTGACAGCTATTTTTAAATTGGTTGTTAATGAATCAGAAATTGCACCGGAAATACAAATACAGTTAACAAACATACCAAACAATATACCTTAAATTTACCCACGAATCTTAATGATTTTGAATTACATTGTTTCCTTTATTAATTTAAATTTAACAGTCTAGCGTAACATACGATACTCAAGGAGTAGCTCTCCAAATCTTTATGATTCAATTATATTGATTTTCTGTTATTGTTTTCTACCAAATGTTTCTTATTATTTTAGATGTGGAAACGGTACAGCACAGAGTGCTAATCGGTGCATATGGTATGGTAGAACATTTTAATGAATCAGAAATTGTACCGGAGATACAAATAAAACTAGCAAACATTACAAAGGGCGATTATTTTGATTACGGAGTCCACGGATCTTAATAATTCCTGCCAATAAATATTTTTCTTTCTAATTTAAATTTACCAGGCAAGCATAGCAGACGGAACTTGCCATCCGAATCTTTATGGCTCAATTATATTAAATTTCTGTTATTGTTTCTACTAAGTGTTTCTCATTATTTTGCAAACCATTTCTGCACAGGTGTATAATAATAATAATAAACGTCTTTTATTCGGAAATGATACATGCAATTCAATACAACAAATAAGTTATTACACAATCAATCAATGACATGTATCATTAGGATATACCATTGCTAACGAACAGGGTGCAGCTATACTTACTTATTATATTCTTATTATATTATTATATTATATCTTAGCTATGGTATTGACTAAACCAAACTAGGATGGATAAAGAAAAAAATAGAAATATCCTGTACAAGGAAATAAAAAACATTAACAACAACCATATAAATTTATAATTGGAGAATTTGAATAGTTGTTTTTTAGTTATCTAGAAACCTTACATCAAAACAAGAGACATTCTTATTGTCAAAATTTGTCTATATTTAATAATAATAATAATAATAAAGACATTTATTTCGAAAAGCAGATTACATCTTAAAAGATAAGTATAAAAGTTTATGTAAAAAAAAAAGGTTTTAAAGAAGATAAACCAACGGTAAGCTTGGCGAAGTCTAGCCTAATCGGCTACTCTTACTTAACCAAACGATCACCATGGTCAACTCTCCGATTCAAATAAGACATCATTTCAATAGTTTTTACAGTAGATAGATGAAAACATAATATAACCCCACTAGCAAGTGCATCCCGCGCCATCTCCGAGCATAAACGACTTCGCAAAAATAACTTATAGGTCGGTCCTTGCTTATTTAGTAAAAAGTGACGAAATTTATATTTAAATTTATGTTAAATAGCTTAAACTCATCCGGAATAGAATTGTAGAGTTCTATAGCGTTGTAACTAAAACATCTTTGAAACAAAGCAGTTCTATGACGAGGCATGGTAAATATGTTTTTAAAACGAATATTTTTACTGTGAATATTGCTTCGTGGCACAAACTTTTTTTTTAGAGTAAGTAAGAGTAATGAGAAAGTACAAGACTGTGGCAAAGTGTTCTTTTAAATTTGAAGTCTAGAAAATGTCTATTAATAAAAAAAAGTTTTAAAGAACCAAATGCTTTTTCATTAATAATTTTATGTGTTGTTTAAAGCGGAGGTCTTCGTCTAATATTACTCCTAGATTCTTTGCTGATTCTACGTAAAGAAGCTTCACACCCCATAACAAATTATTAACTCTGCTTTTTAAAATCTCTTTATTTACTTTATTAGCTACACACATGAGTTGAGATTTTTTCGAGTTCAGTTTAAGGTTATGTATTACAGACGATGATCGTATGGTTTCTATATAAGAATTAATGTGATGTACAGTTTCGGCTAAATTAGTGATATCAAAGCTGCAATAAAGTTGGGTGTGGTTTGCGTAAGCAGTCACCTCACAGAATCTAGTAGAAGTAATAATATCAGAAGTATAAATAATAAATAGTAGAGGTGACAATATCGATCCTTTTGGTACGCCGGATAGTAAATTAATTACACCCGAGTAAACGTTATCCACTGAAACTTTCTGAGAGCGATTGCGCAGGAACGACGATATCATATTGACCGACTCAATAGAAAAACCATAGTATTATAACTTAGCGCATAGAAGCCCATGGTCATGGGTATCAAATGCTTTTGAATAATCCGAAAGAAGGAGTAAACTGGCGTACACCCTATCACTATCATCTTGAAACTCTTATCATTCGTCAGATTTTTTAAGACAACTGGAATCGTTTTGTATACAAATGGAGCTTGACAGAAGAAGAACATATGAAACTTAGAAGTTCTGTGTTTAGTTACACTCAACAACGAAGTACATCGAGTATCACCAGGTTCATCATCAGGTTGACGTTTGTTTAAGGTTGTTTGATTGTTTTGTGTTACCTAGATTATAATATGCAAGTTTGATTTGGCCACCACAGTATGATGTGTGGAATAAAAGTATTGAGAGAGTACAGAGAAAGTTTTTAAAAAAATATGTTTTCTAAAAATTTAACACTTTAGTCTGTTAAATATTTCTGGAAGGCTATCCCTTGAAAATAGACGAATAAAAACATGCCCCTTGTATAAGTCTAAGATCTTAACTAATAGAATAGACAGTCCGGATATTCTCTCGCAGCTACCATTTTTGATAAACAGATCTAGCACAAGACAGACAAAGACATTTTATGTGGACTTTTCTAGAATAAATGTTTATAAAAATTCTACAATATATATATATATATATATATATATATATATATATATAATGTGCAACTATTTTAATATTTATGCTAACGATATAGATATAGACAAAGTTATAAATAAAAAATTGTTTGCTTCTCAGGCTCAGGATTGAACTTTTTAGTACAGTTAGGGCACTGTTTAGTTTAGTATATTATAACTGAGGTATCTGTAACCGGCTTAAATGATGTAGATGCTTTATTCAAAAAATAAATCACAACTGTGCGTCTTATTTCCAGTGGTTATTGCGTATGAAGCTGTATAGCAGGAGTTCTGGATTTTTTGTATGCGGTTTTTATTTTTATTATTCAAAAAGAGGCCATGCACATGATCACAATAATTAGAAAAGGATAATACAAGGCCTCTGATAATAAGACTTTGAGTTTTTTATTTAACAACACGCGGTTACTCTATAGCGGTTTGAAATGTATTAATTATTTCAATTATCAATGAGTAAGCCGAGCGATTTTACAGAATCCTTTACAGGCAGACGCGTCTCATTAATTTGAATTTGCATCACGTCATTAGCGCTGCATGACTTCCTACCCTTAAAATATATAACCGACCACTTGGTCGCATTCAAGAACAGGTTGTGCCTTTCGGACAATTTTGACAAGACAATCAAGTCCTTATGTACCAATATTCGGCCAAATGATATTCATATGGCGAGAGTATCGTCAGCATACATTTGACTTGAACAAATCTTAACACAACTTAGGCAACTTAGGAGGTCGGCTGTGTAAATCAGAAATAACAAAGGCCCAATTATAAGACCTGATGTATATGACTCATGTGTGAGGCCATTTAACAGTCTGTAAGGAAAATCTATAATACCTTGCTTTGAATATGACTATGATTAATAATATCAAAGGCCTTTGAGTAGTCCAGCAAGACTAGAGCCGAAATACCTCACTTTCAACACCGTCCACGATCTCCAACGTCACAGCCGTGGTGCTAAATCCTTTACGGAAACCAGACTGATTCTGTAACACGATATTGTATTGCCCCGTGAAAGTTGAAATCTGAGCGTGAACAATTCTTTCCAGAATCTTCGATAAAACTGGTAGTAAACTTATCGGGCGGAGATCAGACAAGGATCCGGGGCTGCTAACGTTAGGGATCGATGCCCTAGCGAAGGAAAATAAATCCTTTTAACACACACCTTGATCAGGTGTGTAATAACAGGGTCTATGGTAGGGCTACAGTATTTAAGCATGTTTAAAGAAATATTATCAATGCCTGCAGCGTTTGATTTTATATTAGTAATTGCCCCATTAACCTCAGCTACAGTAGCCATCCTGAAAGTGAATTATGCGATATTTAAGGGTTTCAGCAGATTGTAATAAAGAACTTTTATCACAGATACAAAAAGTAGCAAATATTACAAAGGGCATGGGCCCACGAACCTTAGTAGTTTTTGCTGGATATAATTTTCCTTACCAGGCTAGCACAACAGACAGTACTCGAGAAGCAGCCCCCCGAATATTTATGATTTAATTATATTGATTGTCTGTTATTGATCTACCAAGTGATTGCTCATTAATTTATGTGAGGAAAGGAGAGAGAGTGCTGAGCACATCTGCACAGATGCATATGGCAAACATTTTTAACTTAATTGTTGACGAATCAGAAATTGTACCAGGGCACCAAGCAAAACAGAGGAAATTCTTTGGATTGACCCACGAATCTTAATGATTTTGACTTATAATGTTTCATATTAATTTAAATTAAAACCATACTCAGCATAAAAGGCAGTACGTGAGAAGTAGCCCTCCGAATCTTCATGATTCGATTAAATTGACTTTCTGCTATCGTTTTTGCCAAGTGCTTCTCATCATTTTAGATGAGGAAACTATAGAGTTGACAGTGAAACCAATCCTACTATAATAACGCCCCCTATAAATCTAGATTCTACAACTATTCATCACATCTACGTGTAATGAATTTGTTTGTCGTCGATCCGTTAAAAGACAATAAACCAGGGATTGCATTGTTATAAGGAATTGCAGTCGACTATAATATTAAAAGTGGGAAGAAAAGAAGGACTTTTGAAAAGTATCCTCCAGGTTTAACTGTGGTGCCCTAATTTTATCATTGTTAAAGGATAATCTGCTTAAGATACATTTGTTCAAATACTTTAACCTCCGATTGCAAACACAAACAGCATCTTCTCGAGTAGGACCTACAGTAAAACCAAATATCCAGTTCCACAAAATTACTTAAACTACCAAGGCCAAATCTACAACAAAGCATAAAGTCACAAATTGCAAGAAAGAATTAACCTCTTTACATAAGTCTAAGTGTATGAAATACTCTTTACCAAGACTCCTATTCAAACTAAAATACCCATAGTTAACCTTAGCCAAAAAGAGATCAATTTATACGATTTTGCAGTTTAATAACTTCATGAACAAGGTGCCATATTGGAGTATAAACACACACATGTTATCATTATTGCTTGTTATAAATTTTCCTGATAACCAAAAACAAATTTTGAATGATTTCCAAAAGGTATTTATAATTTAAAATATACTTTTGCATGGAATTTTGCACCTGTACTAAAATATTTAGAAGGATAACATCGTCTAGAGAACCTTTCATTGGGAAGGTTAACTTATTAATTAGATATGCTCATAGCATTAACTTATGCTTACAGGTTACTAACAATTGCATTATTAAATATTGAACATAGTTCTATACAAAAAAATGTTATTGAAACTCATATACCGGATAAATTAAAACTGTAACGTTCGTTACTCGTTTTCACATTCAACCAATCAGAAATATCTGTCTGAAATATTTTGCAGACAGTAATTTTTCTAAATATTTTATATTTTATAAATAGCTAGTAATGATATCACATATAAGTTTAGGCTTCTAAGAAGTTCGAATTTTATAAATGTAAATTAGTAGAACAGTGATTCCATTATTTCATAGGTGCCGCAGGGTTTTTCACTTAAAGATATATTAATTCTTACTATTTTCCTGTTTAAAATATTTTTCCGACTATAGTTTAATATTAATTCTGTTTTGTTGTTAATAATTGGATATAATACCTCATTCAAGTGGTATATTGGGTTTTTTCATAATTTCGATATAAAGGTACAATCGGTAATACAGGATGCTAGATTTTATTTTTGAAGGGCATCGATTAGCTGACAGATAGCTGAATCTCCGATATACCTTTGTGGCTGGATAGGCTTTTGAGCCCGTCATTCCATATAGAATGAAGTGAATTGACACCATTTGGGTGAATATTTTATATAATTCTTGTTTTCATTAGTATTTTTATTTTTAAAAATGTTGACTTTTCATAACCTCGTGTTAGGGTGTATTTGGTTCTAAAGTCCTTTTTTGGATTTTTTTAGGATACCCAGTTCTCCTATTATTCCTATTATTACTACTATCACTACTACACTGAGTAATTACAAGGAAACACAAATTATTGTGCTGTTAACTCCTTGATTTGTTTATTTTTTATTGAGTTAACGCTTGGAATTCTCAATTCATCAGTGGCTTATTGAGTTGATGTGGATAATTATAGAAGTTGCCCCACAGATGTTCGTGGTCTGAGCATTTGAAAGATCCGTCTCCAGGAGAGGTAGTTGGAGGACTTCAAAACACTTACCGTTGACTGAACTGAACTGAACCATTAATCTTTTGTACAAAGGTGAAAATGGTAAGTTACGTTAATTTTTATGATTTTTAATTTTTAAAGCTAAAAGCACACTGTTTTAAACCATTTTTTTACTCAAGTGATTTTTTTATACATAAACATTTCCCCCTCATGTAAATAATTGCAATTATGCATTGGTATTTACCATGTATTTACATGTTTTGTAAAAATAAATAATCACACATTTTTTTTTAAAGGAATTAAACATCTCTAACAGTTGAATTTTGTGTTTTAGTTGAATATTTATACTCAAGGTTATTCAGGAGACCGAGTTGTCAGCTGAATCTACTCAAGTTTATTTTTAATATACAAAAAATGGCGCCCAAAATACGACCATTTTTATTTAAATTGGATTCAACTGACAAATAACGCAATGCACAAAGGCCATCAACACGTAGGTGAAAAGGTAAGAAAGAACCACCCCTATAGATAGCTATGACAGAGAGCTGCTGACGCATACGTCATGTATCTCAAGGCCTAAGTTTATCAGGTTTAAATTACATGACGTTATAAAACCTTTTGGTAATAATAAATGCATAATATAATTTTTTTTTGTGTTTTCCGTTCTTTAAAGAAAACCCACCGATTTGTGTGACACCGACGATTTGTCATTATTTAAATACAGCAAATCCTTTAATGCTAGCAAAAAATCTTATTACTACTATAAAAAGCCACATAAGGCAGCGCCTACACAGTCTATCAGCAGGTGGCTATTAATTGCCGGTGTAAACACGGTTCTCTTTAATGGTAACAGTACTCAACATGCTGCAACATCCGCGGCGGCGCGGCGCACGAGTTGTGGCAGGTGGGACAAAAATGCAACAGTGTATACTCAGTTAAAAATAAGACATAAAAATTACTGGTACATAAAACCCACTCTGGAATAATATTAAACTATTATTCTTACCATACAACACAACATAAAGTGAGCACTATAACTAACCTAACATACAGGTCACAATGTTTGAGCAGCGAACATTATTGGAATGATAATTTAATGAGAATAACATCCTTTGTAAATAGGTGTATAAATAAATTTACAAAGAAACACACTAATACTAATCAAACTCAACTAAACCAACAGACCACGCAACAAAAAGTAACATATTACAGGATTCCTCTGATATACGGGTTATCACAAAAAAATTAAAAAATGTTTTGAAGGTGAGAATATGCATATTGTTTTTTATAATCTTACAACTAATAACTTATTTACTAACATTAAAGATCAAATACCGATTAATACTCAGGTATTGCATATTGTATACCATGTACATGTAACAACGTGTATGTAGGACAAACAAAACATTATCTTGAAAACAGACTAAAACAACATACTTATGACTGTAAAGAAAAAAATCGTATAAAAGAAGAAAAAACACCATTTCGACACTGGAAATAATTTTAAATTCAAAAGGTCAAAATACTTGATTACGAAAAAAACTTTTACAAGCGTAGTATTTCAGAGATGATCTTCATAAACATATATGGCCAAAATTCAATAAATTTACGCAGTAATGTAAAAAATTTAAGCAGCGTATACGGTAGTCCAATTAAAATAAATTACAACTTATACCATAAAATAACGATGATAGCCAAACAGTAATGTGGTGATTATGTAACGAGTGAAAGTAATATAAAAAATAAATAAATAAATTAAATAAATAAAATTTAAAAACAATTAAAAATAAATAAACATATATGTGTATGTGTGTGCCTGTGTATATGTAGATGTATGTGTCTATGAGGGAAAGAAATATAACTTACATATTTTCGTATAATATTGGTAATTAGTGTAATGATATAACTACTTATAAGGTGTGATACCACAATACAAAATGGATCATTTGCTAATGAACTGTATAAATCGCTATCTTTTTGAAAATATCTGACAGAAAGAAAGAATCGGTAACATCTCAATTAGCACCCAATAAAAAATATTTGACGATTGTAATATGGATGCCATAAACGGAAGAACTTTCCGTTGGATGCGTGCCTGTTTTAAAACTCTGTTGAACTATCCCTGCATCCTTGTTTAGGTACTGGTGCTCTTACGGCTTGACGAACCTCAGCGCTGACACTGTCAAATTGTTTGAATTTGGTGATAAAAATTGGTCTTCTGGTGTAATTGTGAATTTCACTCCGTATATTTGGCAACCTAATTTATTTAAAAAATAATGACTATTATATTTTTAGGAATATAATATTCATCTTTTGACCACTGACATTGATTCTAATATAAACTCATTATAGATATTCTAATATGTTTGTTACATCTAATGAATAAAATATCAACCATTTCATAAGGTAGGTGATTGGAGGCCTAGTACCTCATTTATATATTGTGATATTAGTTTTTTTCTGCTTTTTGGCATTCTTTTGTACTTGCTTGTTTTATATAATATGTGACTGTTCTGTATTTATCTCATAATTTAATGGTCTTAACTTGAAAAAGACACAATTAAGTGTTGAAACGTCGCTTTTTGAATAAGGATATTTCAAACAAAAAGGTTTTTCTATACCCACGATCCAAGCCCAAGCATAAAAATTATGTGTTTGTAATTTAAGGTTATTATATATTGTTTATTTTACTTTTTATTTAAGAAAAGTTATGTTTAGTGTATTTTCAATTGGATAGTTACATAATATTATTTCTTTTTTGTTCATAGTCAAGTCATAATTATCTTTAAAAACCTGGTATGGTTCAAGTAAAAATATTCGGAATATGAGAAAGGGATAAATGATAGATTTGTCGACTAACCTGGCAAGGAAAGACAATTTTAATTAGCCCAGCTTAAATTCCAAACATTTTTACTACCCGCCTTTATCCCGAGCCTATTATGTTCTATTGTACTAGCTGTATATTTACGTGGTTCAGAGGTCAAATTTTGAAATCTTTAAACATGTGTCATCGCATAGGGCGATATAACTACATTGTATAAGTAAAAATATTCGGAATATGAGGTTGTATAATTAAGATTATCATTCCTCACCAGGTACGTCAATGCCTATTAATTAAACTTTGTATTTAGATTTGTCGTTATCTTTTTAAAATAACATAGGCGTATTTTTAATGACAACTAGAAAAACAGAGGTGTTTAAACACATTTTAGAATTTTGAAACAGTCAAGACGATCACGCTGTCCAATGTTTTTTAACGCCAGTGCACTTCCTATACATTATGTCCGTGGATTGCGTTAACAAGAGGAAACATAATTTTTCGGTCAAAATGTATTTTTCATTGCTAGGGTTATATCACGTCCTTTGTATATGAAAAGGTTACTACATTTTCCCTGATTCTTAATTTTAAAGAGGAACCAGAAATAAAAATCTTTAGAATTAAAAAATCACATGCAATATGTACAGGGTGTTCGGTTATATTTTGAATTGGGTCTATACGCTTTATTTCTCAAGATATCAAAGGATTTAGTCTGAATCGTCAGAATTTGTTATCAAAAAAAACATATGAACATCGGAAATTGGGAAAATGGGCTTGTGCTTTGTTATTTTAAACGGAACACCCTCTATATTTTTAGTTTTTTGAGAAGAGCTTTTTATTCTGATTCCAAAAATATATGGTTTGTCTATGCTCACTGTAACCATTATCCGATAATTTTGAAAAAACGTGGACAAATTATCCGCTCTGGCTTAAGTATAGTAGAAATAATAGAAAGCTTTGGTTTTAATTGTTTTTACTCCAAAATGGCCGTTCTGTCACTCACTTATCAACTTGTTTTAAAATATGAGCCGCTTTGGCGTATTGGAAAAATAATGGGAGGCTTTGAAATCAATAATTCACTGGCCGACAAAAAAATTTTTTTTTGTTGCAACACATATCAGAATAGCATAATCTAATAGAATGGGATAGGTCCAAATACGAAAATGACAAATAGAAAGTTGTAGCACGTAGGGTGTTCTTTTTAGAGTTGTAGAACCATATCGAATGTTACGATACTTAATATCTATAGAAAACATGATTTCAGAAAATTCTTAACCCTGTTTATTGACTATGTTCCCAGTTTTCGCCTATTAAACATACCATACATCTAAGAGAAAAGCAAACGAGAAAAATATTAACCTAAAACACTAATTAAACTTCATTTTTTCCGTTTATGAGGTGTTCTATCTTCTCTCCTCAAAAATCAACAGTAGTCACCCATCATAATCATGGCTGGATCCGATCGTCCTTGGCACCGAATTTCAATTGTTCTGATATCTTGGTGAAACTTTTCACCCTGCTCGTTACTAAGAGCTCCCAAATTTTTAGGAAAAAACAGATGGGAAATGAAAGAAGTGAATTTTTAATGACATTCTGGCACTAAGCGCTTCATAAGCATCTAAGAGTTCATTAACTAATTGTTCATAATTTTCATGCATATTGTTGCCTAAAAATCCTCTTACTACATTAACAAATAAATTCCATGTTCAGAGTTCCTGCCTGGTAAGCTTTTCCGTAAAATTGACATTGTCCAGCAATTTTCTGATTTGTGGCCCAATAAAAAAGCCTTCTTTTAATTTGGCATCACTTAATTGGGGAAAGACGTGTCTTAGGTATTTAAATCCATCACCATCTTTATTCAAAGCCTTCACAAAGTTTTTCATCAGCCCAAATTTAATGTGAAGAGGAGGCAAAACGACATTTTTGAGATCAACAAGAGGTATAAATTTGACATTTTGAGATTCCGGTTGAAATTCGCTCCTCTCTGGACAAATTTTTGTTACATAATGCGAATTTATTGCACGACTGTCCCATAAACAAAGAAAATAGCAATATTTTGTAAATCCCCCCTGAAGTCCCACTAAAATCGCTATAACTTTTAAGTCCCCACATATCTACCATTTATACCTATTGTAGTTTATTTTATCCAAAATCGTGCGCATATTTTCATAATTTTCTTTCATTACAACTGAATGGGCAACTGGTATACAGGGTTTTAAATGTCCATTATGCAATAACACAGCTTTTAAGCTATATTTAGATGAGTCTATGAATAAGCGCCACTCACGGGGAGAATGTTCAATATCAAGTTCCTTTTTTTTTCTTTTACCTTAAGACGGGAACCCAGAAGTTCTGACTGTTGCTTGGATCACCCCAAATCACGTACTAAATCATTTAATTCACTTTGAACAATCAAATGTGGCTCGCCGGAACTGGGACCTGTGGTAAAAGTGGG
This sequence comes from Kuschelorhynchus macadamiae, assembly GCA_030620095.1. Lineage (NCBI taxonomy): Eukaryota > Metazoa > Arthropoda > Insecta > Coleoptera > Curculionidae > Kuschelorhynchus > Kuschelorhynchus macadamiae. The sequence continues at coordinate 99,481 of JAUTXW010001025.1, forward strand.
ATCAGTGCACTGTTTTTCTGAGCTGCTTGATGATGCGTTATCTCCATTATCTCCCAAATCAATAGCTTGCCATTTGAAAGGCGCAATCGGCACTGGCAAATTTGCATTATGAGGAACAGGTCGTATGGCAGATTGCAAATTTGGATATTCTATATTGTGCTTTCCGTTTTTTAGTAACCTTCAGTCTTTGTCAGGCAAAAATAACAATCGTCAGAATGATTGGTGGGTTCTCGCCATACCATTGGAACTGCAAAAGGCATACTTTTTCTCTTTCTCTTCATCCACTGCTCCAATGATACACTACAACTAACACAGCACACATGGCGAGCCCACCGCATTAACACACCAAAATATTTAAAGTAGGCTTTTTTACATTTTCGGAAAATAGCCTTGCTTTTGATTTCACCAGAAATTCTCCATAAATATAACAAAATTTGTCAGGAAAAATTTTGCAACTTCGGCGCGTTTGACTCGACATTCTCGTCTTCACATACACTTGCTTATCGATACACAGAGAAACACTCAATTCGAAACTCAACAGAAGAGTGAAGTATAACATTTATTTTATGTCTAATGTTGTAAACAACCCAGTCTAGGTAATTTTTCCGTTGTAAAATGGACTCATTTTAGCCGCCCCACAATAAAATTGTTTACTTGCCAATATAAAAGATTTTAATTAGGCTATTAAAAAATGGTACGTATTAGGGCTTTCCGAATATTTTTTTTATTATTGAGAGGGTCTTTCCATTGTGAAAATAATGAGCTGGCCTGTGTTAGAAAAATGGTGTCGGCCTGTGTATTGTTCTTATGTTTTTCCTTCAATATGGCCGTTCTGTCATCACTTACTTAGCCGCCTTTTTGCCTTTTTTTTTTTTTTAACTATGGGATTTACTGATCAAGAAAAAGCCAATATTTTTAAAATATACTTTCGTGTAAATAATTATGGCGAAACACGAAATCAATACAGGAGAGAATATCCTAATTTAGTTGCTCCCTCGATATCTACGATTTATTACATTGTGACGAATTTTGAGAACAGAAAAACTTTGATTAGAAAAAAGAGGACCACCACTAGAAATGAAAATAACGATTTGGAAGTATAGTCATATTTTGAAGGTAAGGAAACTAAACCTATTATTGTTTTCAATAAAATATAATTCATGTTTTTTTTTTGTAGAAGACCCAGAACGATCTATCGAAGACGGAGTGGTAACATTTACGAAACCTTGAAGCACTACAAGTATAAACCTTATAGTTTTAGATCGGTACAAAATTTACCTCCATTGAATAAAATATAAAGAGTCGCATTTTCTCAAGAGATTTTAACAAGAATACAGAATGATCCTAATATCTGTAGGAGAATTTTATTCACCGACGAGGCTGCGTTTACCACCGCAGGTATGTTTAATAGAAAAAAACAAACATTTTTGGACAACCACAAATCCCTATAAAATACAAATTGTGCGAATTCAGGGTCGGAAATCTATTAACATTTGGTGCGGTATGATAGATAATAGAGTTTTGGGACCTGTAGTAATAGAGAATACTTTGAATGGCCAAAGATATTTAGATCTTCTACGAAATCAGATCGATGAGGTTTTAGAAGAGCTACCTCTCCAAGTTTTGAACAACCTTATTTGGCAAGAAGACGGTGCCCCTCCACACAATTGCATCGAAGTTACCGTATATCTAAACAACAAATATGATCTGTGGATAGGAAGACAGGGATCAATAAATTGGCCAGCGAATAGCCTCGATCTTTCGCCTCTCGATTTTTTTATGGGGATACCTTAAGAATAAAGTATATTACAATAGACCAACCACTATTCACGAATTAGCCGAAAAAATACAGGCTGAAATTAACAATTTAAATCAAAATAATTCCGAATTCACTTATAACCCATAAGCCATAACTCAGAATTATTACACAAATGTATATTTGATCAAGGCGGCTGGGTAGTATGACAGAACGACCATATATGAAAAGCAAAACACTTGAATTAAAAGCCGCCCATTACTTTTCCAAGGCAAAGCGCACAATATTTTAAAACAAGTTGATAAGTGAGTGACAGAACGGCCATTTTGAAGTAAAAACAATTGAAACCAAAGCTTTCTATTATTTCTACTATACTTAAGAACAAGCGTATAATTTTTCCACGTTTTTTCAAAATTATTTTTGGAATCAGGAGAAGAAGCTTTTCTCAATAAATTAAAAATATACAGGGTGTTCTATTTAAAATAACAAAGCTGATGCTTATTTTCCCAATTTGCGATGTTCATATGTTTTTTTTATAACAAATTCTAGCGATTCGGACTAAATCCTAAAACTTTTGTGTTTAAAATTTTTTGATATCTTGAGAAATAAAGCGTATAGAGCCCGTTCAAAATATAAGCGAACACCCCATACATCGGACGTAATATTAACCTAAATTATTTTATTACACCATCTTATAGAATATATATTTTAGTATTTTTTATTTTCGACTTAGTTTTTCCGCACCTGTACAACTTCTAATAAAATTATATTGGCATTTTGTCTTTATATTCGCATCAAAACACTCTGTTACATAATGTTATATTTAAAAAAAAAATAGTTTCAAAAATAATTTTTTTATTTTTTATCACCCTGTACAAAAATATGAAATTACTCAATTTTTATAAAGAACACGTTTTTAAGAGCTGTTTCTTTTCGTAAAACACTTGAATTAGAAGGGGTATGAAAGATTTTTTTTAAATGGCAGAAGTTCTTGCTAAAACTCTTTGAATTTTAGTTTTACCATTTTTAGAAAAAAACACAAGAAGTGTTATGGAGAAAATTTACCTCTCCTATTATTGCTACAAAAGCTAGTATTTATAGATGAGGTATACGTTTACTTACTAACTGTACAATTACTTATCCGCAGCTGAACACTCATTTCCATTCAAAAGAGCCTTCATTGCTGCTTAGTGCTGTTTACGTTTGGAGTAACAGAATTATACTAAATGTTTTATCGGATTTTACTTTGTAAATGCCCCATTTAATTTAATGTGCTTGAAATGAAATTACGAAAGGGGATGTGGATTTTATCAAAGGGTTTTGCTTACTAGCTCTGGCCTGAATAATTAAAGCATTTTACAGAGGGAATCTTTTTGTGATGAGATTTGCAGAATTTCTTAGCACTTTATGAATGAGACAGATTTACTTTCTACCGGCTTAAGACGTTATTCAACCGGAATCTCGCTTTTATCTAGAATTGGAAGAAGTATCGTAGTCAATGAATATAGCACCCTCGCGTGATAGCGCCCAATTTTTGAAATATTGTTATTGTGTTTAAAAGAAGTTTAATTTAAATGGGTGAGCACTGGCCTATTTCTGTGTGGGGCTGTATTAGTTTAATTTATTACAAAAGAACAAACAAAAAACATATGATTTATAATAATAATAATAATAACAATAAAATGAAAAAAAAAACCGCAGATCAGGTGAGTACCCGTTAAGGCCACCCTCTTCCTAAGGTAAAATAATGTATGTAAAAGAATACCTAAAGAACAAAAATACTTGGATTAGTCCTAAATTTAATCTATACAATAATAAGATATTTCAAGCAAGAGCTTTTGTTAAGTAAGATAAAAGAAAACAACAATACAAAAATAATTAATTTAAAAAATAAGCAAAAACCAAGACCAACACAGGATAGTTTTAATACTGATTTATGGTATGGGAATCTGACGAACACCGAATTACCTGTTTACGTACGTGAGATGCCAATGCCAATGGAAAATAATAAAACCGTTCCTTTTGCAGAAATAATCGCGAGCATCGAGGTAGCTATATCCAACAAAAATACAGCAGAGAAGGATGAAATTAGAGCATCACTTTGTAATATTTTGACCAATTTTAAAATAAAGAAAAACAGTTTTTCACGCGACCGACAAAAAAACAATCAGGAAATACAAAAAAAACTAAAGAAAACTAGACATTTCTTAAAGGAAAACCCCGATTTACTGATTTTACAGCCGGACAAATCCAATAAAACCGTAATAATGAGTGCCACAGATTACGACTCTAAAATGAATACATTGCTGCAAAACAAATCAACATATAGTGAAATCAAAAATGACCCCACAATAAATTACCAAAAAAAGAACAATGAGCTAATCAAAAAATGGGAACAAAAAAATTTCATTTCACCCAACACTGCTAAAGATTTACTAATCCAAAACGCTTTGCCTCCCAGAATATACGGCCTACACAAACTTCATAAACCGGGAATTCCTTTGAGACCCATAGCATCATGCATACAATCTCCTTTCAAAAAACATCTTATCAAATGTCGCCCGCAAAAATGACTACTACATAAAGGACTCATGGAGTTAAAAAGAAAAAATAAATAATATACAGATCCCCCTTGGTTACAGTCTGGTCTCTTTTGATGTAGTATCGCTATACACAAACGTGCCGATAGACGTGGCTCTAAATGTAACTAAAAAAAAAATGGTCGGAAATAAAAAGTTTTACAGATATTCCACTAAACGATTTTCTAGACGCTATAAAAATTACATTAACATCGACTTATTTTAAATATAAGGATGCGTTTTACAAACAAATTGAAGGGTGTGCAATGGGCGCCTCAATATCCAGCATAATTGCCCAATTGGTTTTGGAGGACCTTGAGACTCAAATTATTATTTCGAAACTAAATTGTGCGTTACAGTCTTTCTATAGATACCTTGACGACTGTATCTGTGTTCTTCCCACAAATAAAGTTAACTACGCTCTAAATATGTTCAATAGCTATCATAAAAAAACTTCAATTTACAATGGAAATCGAAAAACAGAATAAAATTAATTTTCTTGACATGATATTGTACCACAAAGAAAACAAAATTCTTACTGAATGGTATATACAAAACCTACATGGTCTGGGAGGTATCTTAATTATAATTCACATCACCATATATCTCAAAAAAAATCCGTTATAATTGGTCTCGCCGATAGAGCAATCAAATTAAGCAACCCCGAATTTAGAAACAAATCAATAGAAAAGGCAAAAAGTCTGCTTAAAATTAACTCATATCCACCAAAACTAATACATTATATTTTTAAACAACGCATTGAACAACATAACTCAAACTTGATAAACAACCAAAATCAAAAAGATAATAAAAAAAGTCACCCAAACTATTTGTCTCTCTTATATACCGAATTTGTCAGAAAATTTCCAAAAACTTTTTAAAAGACATGAAGTTACTGTATGTCATAAATGGTTCAACCTTCTAAAAAACAATTACTGTAAATGGAAAAGCGAAATTCCTAAAAATAAGAGAACACACACCGTATACCAAATACCATGCAAAAAGTGCCCCGCGGTGTATATTGGCCAAACTAGTCAGCACCTTCATAACAGGCTAAATGGACACCGATATGATAAAAAAAATATCACTGCTCTTAAAAAGCACGAACAACTCAACCATAGTTTTAATTTCGAAGAAACAAAAATACTTTTAACAGAGGCACATAAAAGAAAACGCGAATTTCAGGAAATAATACATATTAAAAAAAATCCACATTCTATAAATAACAAATCAGAAATTTCTAACCTCAATGAAATATATTATAATATACTTAGTTAATTTCCTCCATCGAAAACAAAAAAAAAAGTAGTTTATTTATGCTTTAATTTTCCTGAACTTGCCACTCCCAGTCATAGAGGAACTTGCCACTCCCAGTCATAGAGGCCCTTACAACATTAATAAATGAGTCCTTTATAAAAGGTGTATTCCCTGATTGCCTTAAAACAGCTATAATTATTCCACTTCATAAAGGCGGCGAAAAAACTAACTCTTGCAATTATCGCCTAATTGCACTACTACCAGTGCTATCAAAAATCATCGAAAGGCTACTGAAGAACCGTCTTATGCCATTTCTCCTGAAACATCAGATAATATCCCCGGAGCAGTTCGGATTTCTACCCAACAAGTGCACCAGTGACGCCATGTTCACATTGCTTAGAGGCGTCTACTTATCTCTCAATAACAACCACCCAACTGCCTCAGTTTTTTGTGACTATGCGAAAGCCTTTGATTGTGTTAGTCATGAAATTCTGATAAACAAACTAAATTTTTATGGAATTCGTGGTACTTCTTTAAATTGGTTCAAATCTTATCTTGGAAAAAGGCAACAACTTGTAAGGGCTAATGGTTCCGATTCTGATTGTAAGTTGATTACAAGTGGAGTCCCTCAAGGTTCAGTCTTGGGACCTATTCTTTTTTTGTTATACATTAATGATATCACGAACCTTAAAATTAATGGAAGAATCTCCCTTTTTGCTGATGACACAAGCATAACATGGAGTGATTTTGATACGTCTTTACACTCTAGTATCTCCAAAGACTTGGTATAATTAAGGCTTGGTCCGATTCCAATATGCTTTGTTTTAACGTCGATAAAACGGTGGCGTTATCTTATAAGGGAACTTTACAACCACTTCAGGTACATAACAGCAGTACATAAATTCCTGGGCTTAAATATAAATAGCAACCTAAAATGGTCTAATCATATTGACACCTTAACTAAAAAACTTTCTACCGCCTGCTTCGCCATTCGATCAGTTTCAAAAGAACTAGACGTTCCTTCTGCCAGACTTACTTATTTCTCTTTATTTGAATCCCACCTCCGCTATGGCCTTCCCTTTTGGGGCTGCTGTACCACCGAGCAATTTCGTAGTATTTTTATGCTTCAAAAGAGAGCCATTCGTTATTTGTTTGGTCTAAATAATAGAGCTCACTGTCAATACTATTTCAAAAAACATGAAATATTAACACTTCCTGCATTATTTATTTTGGAAACGGTATGTTTGCTGAGAAAACATATAAACACCCTCCCAGAAAGGCCACAACATGTATACCCTACCAGAAACTCTAGGCATGATATTTATCTTCCCATTCCTTCCACAGAATTAATAAAAAAATCAATTATTTACAACGCCATAAAACTTTACAACAATCTGCCAGTACATTTAAAATCTATCACTATGCTTGCACAATTTCGAAAAAACACCAAAGCATACCTCATTGAGAGACCATTTTACAGCGTTAATGATTTTTTTTTTCAGTGAGTAAGTCTCTTTAAATTGTCACTAAACTCGCTTGTTTACTTAAATCTTTTGTGAGTCATGTCCTAACTCGTAGCATAGAATTTTGTAAATCATTATATAGGGAAAAGAACTGTCGAACATTCACTTAAAACTTAATTATTTTTGTTAGGTATTGGATTAAAAACAATTTAATTCTTTTTGTATACTACATTCTACACTAGTTCAATATACCTTCTGTTTAACATCACAATTATTTGTATAACTATAATAACATAGAGTTTAAGGTCGCATAGTTGCAATTTTGATTTCAATGTCATCGAAATTATTCACCTCGTACATGTGTGTTTGTTTACTTTTATAAGGTTATCATGATTCATTTACTGTTTGCAATGTTATGTTATATTCTAACGTGTGTTTTACGATTTGGTAAATTGATAATTTACATTTTTTAAAAAAAGCACTGACCTGTCGAAATTATTTTCGATTAATGTTTTGATATGTCTTATTTTTAGGTATATTTTGCTTTGTCCATAAAATTGTAAAATTTTTCTGCGGCAATAAAGCATACTTTTGTTTGTTTGTTTGTTAATTTTCTTCTACGAATCTGAAACTTACTGCACTAATTTTAGAAAATGTTAAATAAAAACGGTTGTCGGTTTTCGTCAAATAACTCATTTTAATTCTAGGAATAGGGAAAAAAAGCAAAACATTTCTCTTTAACAACACCATAGATGTTTTATACGATGAAGCCTGCTGGTGAATTTTATTTCATTGTTCGTATACGTCCCGTTCAGTGTATTGGTCTATGTATATTATCCTTTCACGTTGTGTTGTTGTGTGAAATCTATGTAATATGTGCCAAAAATTTGGTTAATTATGTGTTTAAGAGCTACATTTTTGAATGTTTGTTTCTGAAGGTAAGTTTTAGTTTGTAATTACATATTGTTGTGTTATTGGTTCGATTTTATACTTTTAGACTTACAATTATCAGTTGAAAAAGTTGACGAAAGGCAACGAAACGTACTGAGAAAAATAAAAAAAAATAAACTCCATGTAACTGCCCACTACCTTGCAGTGTACTTTATTTGAACCAGATTCCCAAGAAAATTCGTTTTAAAAACTGTATATTCCCAATGGTTTAAGAAACTTTCAATAATCATATATATATATATATATATATATATATATATATATATATATATATATATATATATATCTCAAACTTATTTCCAACACTTAAACGGAAATAGGCGTAGAGTAATGAATTATTTATTTAATCCAAGACCTCCACAAAATCGTAGGATGGGCAGCAAAGACCTTGGTCCAATTTATCGTCATATGGATATAACCATGTTTATTATCTCAAAAAACCTCTTTCAGTAATAACACATGTGAAATGAATAATCAAATCCTTCGAGCCGACGATTTCTTTAACCTAGTTGGTATCAATTTCCAACAGAAACTTTGCTAGCATGATCACATTACGTAGCTTGTCACGCCAATTGCTAAGAAAATAGGTTTCCTTTTTCGTGCCCGAAGATATTTTTCTTGTTCTAAGTTGTATCCAATTTACACATGATAAATTAAACCCAGTCTTGAGTATTTTTGTCATATAGGGAGAGCACACTTTCCATTAACTGAAATTCTCGACTTCAATTTATAATGAGATATCTCAAACTAAATCTCTAAATACTATCATAACATTTCCAGCAATCACAATCTGAATCCACATTTTATGTCGTATATATTTTATTTCGTATAAACAAAACGAAAAAAAAAAACAAATATGCTGTAAACATAGCGCATCTGGCCCAGACAACATTTCCATTTCTATGATTATCAATCTCCCAAAACCAGACCTCCGTTACCATCTGAGCAAATCATGGAAAGAAAAAAATATTAGAAGCTGATTGGTTTCTCGAGAAAAACAACCTTCTGGACACCAACCAATTTGGTTTCCAGAAAGGCCTCTTAACGCTTGACTATTTGTTTGGATGTGAAATGGACCTTCAGAACAATTTTTATAAAAAAATCACCTTCTTGCCATTTCTTTGGACCTCAATACAATTTTAAAAACTATGCAAAAGTGGAACATTCGGGAAACTAAGAAATCATAGTTCCTGGGGTTAGGTCGTGTCAAAATTGAATAACTTTCCGACGTTTCGCTTTCGATTGCACGAGGTGTCTTCAGGGATCTTTACTTCAGGAGATCGGTACACTGAATCAGCTCGCCGAGACCTAGGCCTTATAAATAATCGACCTGTGTTAGCCGAACCGTGACCTAGTGTATAGATCAGTTTCCACGTTTTTACAGCAGATTGTACAATTTGTTTCTTTATAATACACAGGTTATGTTCCTTAAGCCTACTCGATATGGATCGTCCAGTTTCTCCAACACAGAAATCACCACAAGAATAAGGAATTGGATATACTATTTACTTAATGCCCTTTGGTGATCGCAAATATTGTCCAATTTTCTTGTCTGTGTTGAAGATTTTATGTTTATTGGACGGGCGAAGTAACCTTGCAATCTTGTCTATGGTTCCGTGTATTAATAACAGAACTACACTTTCTATCGGTAACTCCTGATTAGCTTCATTTTGTGGACCAGGATTATTATATTTTCTAATTGGGCGTCTAATATCCTCAATGAATATCCAATATCCATTCCTTCTTAAAGCACTAATCAGTTTCTCTGTTCCCGATTGTAAAGTATTTTGCTCACAGTTCACGAGGGCTCTGTATAAAAAAAACCAACGCATACGGCATAAAAGCAATCGGATATTAATTCTTAATTCTTTGGTTTACAGAGTCCTCGCGAATTGTGACCAAAATACTTTACAATCGGAAACAGAAGAACTGAATGAAGCATTAAGAGGGAATGGATATTGGACTGAGGATATTAGGCTGTCAATTAGAAAATATAACAATCCAACTCCACAAATGAAACTTATAAGGACTTACCGATAGGAAGTGTAGTTCTTCCATGTATACACGGAACCACAGACAAGATTGCAAGGTCGAACTTACGTTCAATCTTCAACGCACAAAAGAAAATTGGATAATGTTTGCGATCGCCAAAGGACATTATTCCTTTCCAAAAGGAAGGAGTATATGCAATTCCTTGTTCCTATGGTGATGTCTATATTGGAGAAACTGAACGATCCATATCGACTAGGCTTAAGGAACATGAACAATGTATTAAAAATAAACATATTGTACAATCTGCTATATCTGAATACCAACATTCCACTGGACATGTCATAAATGTAAAAGAAAAGTTCTTGCATTCTATGAACGAAAAATTAGAGAATCTATTGCAATGTATAAGCATTCTAATAATTTTAATAGAGATACGGGTTTCAGTTTACATCTTATGTGGAAACCGATTGTGACACCGGGTCGCGTATATAGAAAGGCTGTGTCAATACGTCCCTCCACCAGTGACCAGATGACTATCGAATCGTGAAACTGAACGGTCGAGCAGGTGAAAACTACACTTTGTCTTTTCAATGCAAGTTAAATGGCGAAACTTATGATGAAAAAGGTGATAAATTTATACAATCCTTTTCCAATAAGACAGCGAGCAATTGGGTTGTTGAGAAATGTATTCGTGAAGGAGAGCGATTTGAATTCCGCAAACGGTATTTATGTCACCTTTCATTAAAAAACAAGGTAAAAAATAAAAAGAAAGGCGAGAAGCGTAACTACAACTGTTATGCAAATATCAACATCAAATTTTTGAAACAAACGTATCACACTCTGAAGAAACCTAAATTACTTAGAGAAGGGTTACACGTTCTAATAGACATAAATTATCTACACACTCACAGGTTGCACGTTGCTCAGGCTTACAACCTTTTACGTTGCAATAACGATGTAAAGGCTTTGTTTGTATCATATTTTGAATCAGGAATGAGCCCTGCTGCAGCCAAAACATTCCACGAAATGGACTTGGCTCAAAATAATGATGCGGGTGTTGTTGAATGCTTGGCGAATGCTCAAAAAAACCCAACGGATTCACAGGTTAACTATTTGTATAAAAAATGGCGAAATGAACCATATGGTGAAAGAGATGTGAGTAGCGCGACGATTTTAAAGAAAAAGCAGGCAGAACTTTCGGAAGGAGAAATATATATAAAGGAGAATCCTACTATTGTCGTTATTATCACACCTATCATGAAAAGAATATTTTTTGCTGGTTTTGCGAATGAAATTTTATTTATAGATTCCAGCTCTTCATGTGACCAGAGCAATACAAGTGTGTCCTTTTTCTTTGTTCCTACGAAAGTAGGAGCTTCTCCAGTTGCAGTAGCCTTTCACACAAGTCAGAATGAAATAAACTACTTATTGGTATTTATTGCCGTAAAGGAAGCATTGGAAAAAAATACTGAAGTATTATTTTTACCTGCAGTTATAATGACTGATGATTCAGCAGCAATGCGAAATGCTCTTAGAGTGGTATTTCCGAACAGTATTTTATTATTATGTATATTTCATGTTACTCAGGCACTATGGCGTTGGCTCTGGTTAAAAGACAACAATGTTCCTAAAGAAAATCGTAAATTAATTATGAATATGTTTCGCGATATTTTGTTTTCCATTACAAAAAGATGGAAGACCATGATGCAGTAAATAGCAACCTAAAAGTTATGAAGCATTTAAAAGACCTGTGGGATAGACGTGAAGAATGGTCGTTAGCTTTTCGTCGACTTACGATAAACAGAGGACACAATACAAATAATTATTGCGAGGCTTCTATACGTATCTTCAAAGATATCGTTCTGCAGAGCTGTAAAGCTTTCAATATGTGTGCTTTGGCAGATTTTGTGCTTAAGACATTTGAAATATATCACCGAAAACGATTGATATATTTTGCTAATTCAAGATCCCGAAAAATGACACTAGATTATCAAAAATTTTTTGAAAGATCAAAAAATATTACAGAAGTTATACAGGTGGATGAAAAAACATTTAATGTCCAAAGCGAACGAACATCAGAGTACTACTCAGTTGACAGTGAAATTGGATTTTGCACTTGTCCAAGCGGCAGTGGTGGTCGCTTTTGCAAACACCTACTAGCAGTTGAAAAGAAGTACGGTGTTGTGTTTAAATCTTCTTTACTGCTATCTAAAAATGATCGCCGGCAGCTTGCATATCTAGCTCTAGGAAAAGAAGTTCCACTATCGTTCTTTCAAGACATTAATGCACCCGAACAGGAAGGATCATCAAGTGAACACACATCTGATCAAGCTACATCTGAGCAAGTGGAGTCGTTAAGAGAACCATCCCAGTTTAACATGCCTATTGACCAAATAGGTATTGAAAATTACAACAACATAATCTACAAAATAAATGATCAGTTTGCACGTATTGGTCAAGTTCTACAAACTGACGCAAATACGAGCAATATACCACAGTTACAGGTAGGAACTTCACCTGATTATTTATCAATTACTATATAGAATGTTTTTATTTACAGAAGTTTGTTGCAGTACTAGAATCTTTACAGACCCCATCACAAATTATGTCATTTGTGACACTCAAAACGGCCGGTAGGAGATCAAGGAAGATCAAAGTACAGCCAACATCCATTTCACGCCGAAAAGCTAGAGGTATTTCAGGAGGAAGAATTCAAGATGGACGTCCTACGAAAATAGAAACTCAATGTGTCAAAAAGCAACCCCATAATATAGCCTTCAATATTAAAAATAACTTACAGTGTGCCAAAAAACATTAAATAAGTCTACAATATCCAATTGTAACTTTTAAAAAAATAAATAATTCAAGTGCAATAATTATTGTTTTTTTATACGCAAGAGAACACGTGCTGTATTGAAGTACTATTTCAAATTGTTTAGGCTGCGTAAAAGATGAACAATCTTACACCAATACGGCACCATCCAGTGCAAAATTCAAGTAGGGTTTTTATTCGTTTACGGCCTTAAAACCCTATTCTAGCTGGTCGCCGACAGGGGGACGAATTAAAATAGCTTTTCTATTTACGCCACCGGGTCACGTAAATGTAGATATCCGACCTAGGTCTCTCCGAGCTAATTCAGTGTCCCAATCTCGTGAAGTAAAGATCCCTAAAGATACCTCGTGCAGTCAAAGGCGAAACGTTGGAAAGTTATTACATTTTGACAGAGTCTAATCTAACCATGATTAATTGACCATAGTCGTGAAAAGTTTCGCTGTAATATCTATTAATTTTTAAATAACTAAGAAAATTTTCCTAAAAGTAATTCAGTAATAATCCCTTAAAAATCCAATATTTTCTCGTAGAATAATAAATATTTTGGTTGACGTTTTTGCAATTTACATAATAAGAAACCATTTTGAGATGATATTTTATGGATCAAAGCGTAAAGCCAAAGATTACCCGTCTCAATAAAGTACAAGCCTGCAATTTATATCCCGAATTTCCGTCCTTAATTCACGAAACTTACTTCTAATATTACTGCAGAATCTGAAATATCGCCGGAGGGTTTTGAATTCGAGATTCACGATATCCATCATATCCTCATGCAACCAGGTTCTTATAAATGTATACGCAATTGTCTTGCGGGCAGCAGATGTGCCAAATGGGCCGCCATGTCTTTCACATTGCGCTCCTGCTGGCTTTTTATGGAAAGTGTTTTGCAGCAGGGGCTTAAATTAGTTCTGGAAAGTGCAATATATGTTTAGGGTTTTCTTGAGGAATGATACTTCCTTTTATTGTAATCGGTTCGTTCTTATTTTAAGTGGGGGAACTGGTTTCTCAACAAATAATATTTCGGTATATAAAAACTTATCTGACCTATTTTGTAAGTTTAAATTAATGCTAAGATCAACACAAAAAAGTATACAAGTGATATCCAACACATCGTATAAATTTTTGGCGTCCGATTTTTCTAAAATTTTGTCATTTTGTTATGTCAAAATAATCATTTTTGTTCCATAGTGCTAATCTATATATATATATATATATATATATATATATATATATATATATATACATATATATATATATATATATATATATATATATATATATAAATAAAATTTAAATAGGACCTTGTATATTTTATTTACTAGTTTAATTTTTCATTAAATTACAACAATATTTCGATTTTTCCTCCGAGCTACATAATCAAAATTTACCATTTTTACTAGTTAAACTATGTTAGATTTATTTACCCATCATTTTTAGTAGACAATAACTAAGTATTCTATTTAGTCTCAATAGGTGTCAGATTTGTTTATAACATTTAAACTTAAATGACCCGCCCTAGGTTGGCCATTTTATATCCATACCTGTTTAAGCAGCGTTAGCGATTCTAATACTCTAATCTTAATATTCCAGTTTATAGAAATAGGTAAACTTGACATTTTGTTTTTATAAAAACATTAGTTGATTAATATAAGCATTTTTAAATAATGATGGCCGTATTAGGCTATTTTGTTTTTCATAGACTTACTTGATACCTCATACTTTTTCTCAATGCATGCGATTTTATGCTGCATTTACGTTGAACGATATTAAGCAAACGTCTAGAAACAATTAAATTCAAAATTAAGCGAAAATTACTTTAAAATGCTTATATTAATCAACTGTCACGTTTTTATAAAAATAAAATGCCCAGTTCACCAGTTTCTATAAACTGGAATATACATTAGATTATGAAAATAATCTAATGTATAGAAAAAATAAAAATTAATAATAAAAAACAATTTTGGAGAAAATTAAAACAAGATTTAAAAAATAGTATACAGGCGTATCGCAGAGTGGTTTCATTTAAGCAGGTATGGTAAGTGATTAAATGTGTATATGTACGTATGCATGCATATATGTATGTATGTATGTATGTATGTATGTATGTATGTATGTATGTATGTATGTATGTATATATGTATGTTTGTAGGTTACATCTGCACAAAAAAGTTGTGGAGGTGAAAAATATATACCTGTTTTAATGTTTAATAGAATGATTTTTAGATGTGTATTTTTATGAATTATTATTTAAATATGCTCAAAATAACTATTCAAAAACGGTAACTTTCGGTTTGACAACCACAACATAAAAGTGTAGCAAAAAATATGTTGAAAATGAATGTGAAAAAAATACCTTAAAAAATCGGTAAAATGTTCTTTACCCAGGATATACCTAGCAATTATTCCATCAAACAACACAGCTTACATATGTTTATTTGGCAATATTGTGTAAATTGTACGCAATTGGTTATAAAGCGAGAGTTTTATTATAAGGTAAGTTCTGAGTACTTTGATACAAAAAGAGGTAAGACTCTTTTAATAGAACTTTCCTCGTAATAAAACTTTTTCTTTATTGAGGAATGTGACACATATTACCAAGTAACTATATGCATGTATAAACTGTTATATTTATAGAGCAATCCGTTAAGAGGGAAGCCAATTTACCGATTTTTTTGTTTTGTTTTTGCAAACATTTTAATGTTGTTAATTGTTCCTTAATCTTGAATACGTACTAATATATTACTAGTCCATCTTTATTTTGCCAGAATGAGTTTCGACTTTGGTGTAAATTTGAGGTAAATTGAGTAAGTATTTTTTTAGAAATAATTTTTTTACGTTTTACTAGGCCATTCAGTTCCACCATATTGCATTTTTACTAATATATTATCATATAACCTCCATATGTCTTTTAATATTTGACCAAAATTTGAAGTCAATCGAGTCAGTAGGTTTTGAGCTACCCTACGAATAGTCAGACGGAAAGAGACAGACAGGCAAATCGACACAGGCAGACTGACAAAATTATTTAGACAAAAAACAATATATTATTATACAGTATTTTCAGTAAAGTAGGTAACAACTTTGATTAAATATGTGAAATTACAAATATAACCAATTCGACTTATTACTATGATGTAGTCTTAAAAGATAAATTAATAATAATGTGTAACAAATGATACTTAGAAAGTTAAGCAACAGTTTAATATACTGTGCTAAATGAAACAAAGTAAATAATCAGGCTTATTGATTACTGAAATGTGTTGTGGAAATACGGGATGTTCTTGTTTCCTTTACCAAAAATTAAGATAACGATTACAGATACATTTCAATGCTTTTCCACACAGGGCACAAATTGTTGACGAATTTTTTAGCCAGCATAAGATCGAGGAAAAATTATGGCCTGAAAGTCTTAAAGATACCTACTCAGACATGGATCCCACTGAACAAATATGGAGCGGGTTAAAAAGAAGAATGTATGATTCTTATGAAATATCCTCGTTGAGAGATTCGACGAATCTAATAAAGCGCGAATGGGCAGCTGTTTCTCAAAATTTTATTGAAAATTTAATCGAAAGAATGCCTCACGGAAATAAGTTACTTGAAATGGAGGTAGTCCTACCAAATATTAATTTTTAAAGTTTTTTCTCTTGTTTTAAATTAAAACTCGACTTAAAATAATGTTTCTTTATTATTGCGCACTGTGCTGTTTTAGAAAAATAGTATTTTTGCTAATTATGTGTATAAGAAAGATAAAATGCAGTAAAAAAACAAGCTTCAGATTACTTATCAAACAAAACATTATTTTAATCATTTATAAAGAAGACGTTTCAAGGTTTCTTAGGATTAAAATATAAGAATCGTTAAACTAAGTTACCGTAAGGTGACGTAACTTTAACTTAAAATATATCTTAGGGGCAAATAATTCAGTTTTGTTTTCTACTTAGTCAATTCTCAAGTAGGTAATATGGGGGCCCGGTAAAGTACTTTTACCCCCGAAATAATTCCTCATTGGGAATTCATTTATCCGAGATTTAAAAAAAATCAGGGTGGTCAAAGTTATGTCCGAGAAACGCAATATTGACCGACCAGGAACAGCTTCCTCCAGATAATTGTTCTTAGTGCTCCTTTGCCAAGTTCCAAAACTAACATCTGAGCTGGGAAGGAATGTTTCCGGAACTCCTTTCACCTCCATTATCTCTTTCCTCCTTTTTCCTTCTTTTTATTCTAGAAGGACCAAGTTCTACGGTCACTATTGTTAATTCTTGAGGAATAGAGGACTGATCAGAAGGATTTGAAATTTAAGCTTCGTTATTATTTAAATCTTCTGACAGAATTTCCTGACCTGGTGGAGTGCTGATCTTTGACTGTTTTCTTTTCTTCGGAGCTTCTTTCTCTCCATAACGCATCGTTTTCAACATGTCACACTGTTTGAAACCTGAAACTAAGTTTTCAGAATAACTATTAGTACAGGAAGTATCAAACAATTCTCTAAGAAGTCGAGGAAACTGGATTTGGACTGTTTGAGATTTATCTCTTACTTTTCCATTCATTTAGTATATCACGTCACTTCCTCTTCAATGGTGCATAAAATGTCACGTCTAGAGGTTGGCATAAATGAGTTGAGTTCTTAGGAAAGCAAGCGAACAGAACAATATTTTCCATTTTAGCACTTCTTGTGAAAAATGAATCGCCAAATTATCTCCGAGAACGACAATCTTTCCATCTTTCAGCCACTTTTGCTTCGGTTGTATCGAGTGTTTGGTAGTACACCCTCCATCCACGTAGAGCATATGTGTTCCGATTTGTCAACCACGTAGGGTGGCAAAATAAAACCATTTGCTGCAAAATATGACGGACACACTTGCCAGGAATGCCAAATTATTTAAGGATATTTGGTTCTTTTCCTAAATATATATTTTCGTCTACCCGGGTCGTTTGCTAAGTTTGTCAAGTCATAGTTGTAAATTCTAGTAGGATCAATAAAATTATCATCCTCAAATAAGGTGATTTTCAAGGCATTGAAATAGTTGTGCATTTCTTCGGGAAGATTTCCGTTTTTGAGTGTTTAATGTTTTGATTCATCCTATGAGTAAGAATTTCGTGACGTCTTATTAACTTGGACGTCCATTTTAATGTTGGGCGATTTCCTTCCTTATACTGAGGTATAGTGACCCCTTTTCTATTTAGAAAATCGCTTACTAAATGTTACAATTCCTTCCCACTGAAAGGAAAGCCCCATTTGCTAACTTTTAAAGTATGGGCAACTAGGGTAAGTGGCACAGTTATTGGCACTTTAAAGAGGAACTGCACGCAGTAATATAGATCATTTGCAAGCCTTCCTCCGCTGCAATATTATGAGAGAGAGATATGTATTAGCTTCAATATTATTTTAATAGGGAAATATGTATAGTTGGGTGCTAAATGCAAATTTTTATGTAAAAATCAAATCTAGAGTTATAAAATAAAAGTAGATTTGTCCATTTTTGACCATTGTTTGACCACTTTTTGATGCACATGCCTTCGCATATAATTTTTTTTCCCACAAAATGGCTCTTTACCGCCTTACATTGATCCTTTGTCTACGTAACTGCAAAATTTGAAATGGTAAATCGTACTCATGTCTTTGTATTTCTGCAGCGCGTGGACCCTTTTAAACCCATTTTTAACCGATATGTAATTTAAATTACCTATACATAACACATTTTTTTGAGATCGGACGTGCAGGAAGTTTTTTTTAATGCGTAGGTACTTTTCATCTTACTTTCAACTCGACTAGACCTTGTCGCTGGTTTTTCACTTTTAGCGTGCAGTTCTCCCTTAAGCCACAAACTAGATTCCACTTTTACAAAATTAATTTTTCATTTATTACAAGTCAAAACGATATGAATAGAATGAAAAAATATTGTGAATTTAGTTTTTAATATTATTTTTTAAGCAACTTTTTTATAACGCATTTTCATTCAAATCTAAAAAATAACTAAAATGACAGTTATTGGCAAAACAACTATAGTTATTGTCAGTCCAATATTTAGTGATTGGCTCTGTCTTAATTTAATAGTAATAATATAGGTATAGTTCCTGGAAAATGTTTTTTTCTGCCCCAAATATGAAAATTGTGTGAAAATTGAAATTGAACTACTTAATATATGTATATTATGTACCTAGGTATAATTTTATATTTATTCATAATTTATTTAAAACTAGATAAATAAATAATTAAGAGGTAAGAAAAAGTGTTTAGATACACTTTGGTGCGAAAGGTAAATACAATAGAAACATTAAATTTATAATTAACATACATTAACATATATTAAACATTTTATTGTTACAGGTTACATACAAAGGATTCATTAAAAACAAGTTCAAAGGTAAGTACATAATATAGAGTTGTTTACTAGGTACTAACTTCCTTTTTCTTACAGGTTTTACATTTAAATACCGTTCATACATCAAAGAGTCATCCGTTGATACATCAAAGAGATCACGTTTTTTATACAAATTCGATAGTAAGAACGAATATAGCTAGAACATTTTATCTCACTAAAAGAAGTAGTTATATTTGTAACACAAATATAACATAATCCAGAAATTACACGATTATTACACGCATATTTCATTTTGTGAAATATTGAAACCGATATCAGCAAACAGGTTGCGTTTTGCTTGTTCTACTGAACTTTTAACTTGAATATTGGATATTATTTCGTTTTTTTTTAAACTGGTTGCTTTGTCTGGATGCTTTTTTGCAACTGTCCTCTGTCGAATACCTAGATGGCTCAATAACCTCCATTTCTTCTAAAATATTTTTGTTAGAACTTTGATTTCCTTCTTTACAATTTTTCCTTGTGGGACCCTCAAATACCTCGCTAACCTCCATGTTTTCTATTGCATTCCTATTCCTACTTTGATTCCTTTGTGGAATGGCTGTTAGCTCTTTTTTTCCTTCCCCCAGCTTTTCTTCCCTTTTTTGTACGTCTTTATTAAGTTTCTTCTTGTTTTTCTGCTCTTTTTCGTTTCCTTCCTTCTTTTTCTTACGAAGGGCATTCTCTCTACATCTCTTTTTCCTTTTCTAATTGGACTCTCTGGCCAAACTAGGAAATCCCCTATGGATTTGTTATTCACTTCTTCTGATTCATTCGGCATGTTTGCTTCTGTTGCTAATAAATTATGACCACTCGGTCCAAAATTTTTTTGCAAATTTATATTCATATTATTTGAAGATATTTCCTCATTTAATAGTAGCTCGTTTTCTGGATTCAAAAATATTATTGGCATGTCCTCTATACTCCACAGCTCATCAGTTAATTGATTCATGTCAATATTCTCATTTGTTTTTGTACCAATTTTTCTTGTGAGCGTTTCTAAAGTATTATTCTCATCTTTCATTTCTGTGTCTCTGTCTTTTCTTATTTCCGAATTTGGTTCCTGAACTTGATCTAAGCCTTCATATGATTCTTCGGCCTGTGTTGGTCCAGTTTCAAATTTCTTCCATAGTTTATATAAAATCTTGAATTCATCGGATTCATTCCCAATTATTTATTCTATTTTCTTAAATCTGTTTATTATATCTTCACCAACAATCTTCACGAACTAATATAAGGTAAATCAACTTTTTGTATATTTTGAGTATCAGGAGCGTCTTTCTTTTTGCCTTAATGTTTTCCCGAACACTTTGTAAAAAAGGTTTGAAATTAGAGACATCTGCTAGTTGAAGAATTCTTGTAGAATTTCTGTAGAGGCATATCAAAATTATTTTAAGTTGTGAACATAAGTCGCTAAGCTGATAGCTTGTATGCGTGCTGTGTCCATCAACAAAGAGAATTACAGGAAAAACTGTATTTTGCTTAACAAGTTAGGGGTGGAAAACGTTTGCTATGTATACGGAAAATAGTTCTGTTTTCATCCAGCAGTTAGAACTTGTACTAATTCTCCATTCATCGGCAACTGGCGCAGATATTGATGCAGGCAATCGCTTGTACAGATAATTAATGAAAGGGGGAGTAACAGTGCCTTGGGCTGAAAATGTGAACAATACTGTTAAATTAGATTTTGCGGAAGCGTTATCTATCTCATAAACATTTCTGGCGCCTTTTGGTGCTATTACTGTTTTATTTTTTTGGGCATAAAATAAAGCAAGTTTCAGCTGAATTGAAAACTCGATCTTTGTCTTTAAGAATATCAAAGTAATTTTTCTCCTGTTAATAAGTTTCAATATCAGAAAACTATTTTCGTATATCTGCTTCGGTAACCCGCGAACTAGCGGCAGTTAATGCTTTTGGTACCCTTTCACATAATAACGGATGTCTTTTTAAGAAGGCCTTGTACCATCCGTCCCCTGGGATATCATTTTAAAGGGATTTTGTCGAGGTCTCTCATCCAAGAAAGTCTTCACGCTTACCTGTAGGTCTTCTTTTCTTCTGGGAATAGCCTTTTCGGTGACTTTCTAAAATCTAATTTACTAATATTTGCTCCTCTTCTAAGGAAAGATATGGGTTAGGTCCCAAAGTTATTTTGGTAGATTTCTGCTTCAACCTGAATTGTAATGTAAATCGTGGAATCCCATACTTCTTAGAAGCTGTCTTTTTTGTGATATTATTGGTCAGAATATCGTCCTTTCGAGATTGTATTCTCGTCATATTTCTTAGAGTACGTCAATCATTCTCTGACTTTGGGCATAGTAACCACCTACAAATAATTTGAAAAATAGTGATTGGCACCCCTAAAACTCAGTTATTGACATTAGTGCCAACGACTGTCTATGAAATAATTTGACCAAAATATTATACAATTTTGGGATCGAAACCTATAACTTATAATTTTTGAGCAAATTGTGGGCATAGTTAATATTCCAACACTATTTTTTTAATACAGTTATTGGCCCCAGAATATTTTAAACTAATCATGCAAAAAACAGTTGAATAACCTCAAATATTCATAATCTATTATATAAACACTTGATAAATACTAATACTTACTTTTTGTTGCAGACAATTGTCTAGTAAAACCTCAACGGGCGAACAACCTCCACATGAGGACCCACAACAGCTTTAATACTGAACTAAAAATGGCGCGACTAACTCTGCATATTGTCCAGAGCTGAATATTTCTTATTTACTGCAATTGTCTTTGGACAGTGCCGATCACTATAGGAGTGCCAGCCACTGTATTGTTTACTCTACAGCACTTTCTTCCAATTCGGTTAAAACATATGGACGGCTAATTTTGCCTGAGTGTGACTTACTAAGTTTATTTATCAATGTGCCCTTAGGTACATTAAAAGTTTTTGCAACTTTGGGTCTAGAAATTTGTCCCGATCTTAACATACGTATGGCCCGTTTAAGGTTTTTCCGGCTCTCTCCACTTTCGCACTTATTGAACTTTTTTTTAGGCATTTCTAAAATAAAGAAGCGTAGATTCAAGGAAAGAACGTAACTTTGACCACTCTCACAAACTTTGACCACCGGTCAATGTTACCGGCTAGAAAATACATTTTGAGGTTATGTTAGTGTTTTGACGAAATAGACACAAACAGTGGCATGCAGAAGAATTTTTATTATATTCAGTACTTTACAACATTATAATAAACATACCTCTCAAATTTCAAGTCCAAATAGCTGATAATTTCTACAAAACTCTATAATTTTGCGGGAGGAAGATTTGTCGGGAGAATCCTGATCGAGTGGTCAAAGTTTACTACGTGATTCTCGCTTACTATCGGTAGGCAATCAAATTAACACAGCCATCTATGGTATATTACCCGACTTAAAATCATGAAAATGTACCAATTTTTAGATGTATCGATTTAAAAATTACTTAAATATGTTTTTATTAAATTATGGTCAATGTTACGTACGCGGTCAAAATTAGGTCACCTTTCGCTATGCTTAGGAAATGTTCAAAACATCGTAAGGAATTTCTGTTTTAAAAACCAATTATATACTTTTAATTTACCAATCAGTTAAAAAATTGATTTTTATAACTTGTAAACTTTTTTAGCAACTTACTGCGAATATAATATGGGAGCAAGGATAATGAGACCTATGCTAGGCACAAAGCAAATATAAACTTTTCATCTTGCAAACTTGCAAAACTTCTGTGTAAAGTCGCTATAATACATTCAACATCAAGATCCAGTATACCTGAGTATATACCCGCGAACGCCAGTGGTACAGTGAATTATTTTACAAATCTTAAACACCAATATCATTAAAACATTTTTTTATTTCTGCTGATTCAAAAATATAAAATTAACAACTGTGTAACGCGGCGCTCGCCTGTAAATATTCAAATTTACTGCATCTTGATATTGAATATACTCTAGCATATTCCACATTAATTATAAATTACATTTTCTGCAACAATTACTGATAAACCCACTACAAATAAAATGCATGTGCTTTTACATAATTGTCAGAGTCTTGCTCCAGAGTGGTTGTTTACAAATTACAAAAGTTGAACCGTTGATTGAAGGAAAGTCAACGGTTGAACATATGAGATATTTGGGAATCATGATTGACCACCACTTAAAATGGAATCAACATATTCCGTATTCATGCTGCAAACTTAGAAAAACGTATTATTAATTCGACAAGTTACGAGAAACATAAACTAACAAACTACCCTATTTTGTAAATCTTTAACTGAATCAATACTTACATACTGCATTGTTATGTGGTGATGGGCATATGACAATGTTCTTAATATATCGCTTTTCCCAAAACACTGCGCTTAAAATCTTGCTACGCAAGCCACCTTTATACTCAACATCTGAATTATATTCTAACATCGAATTCTTTAATTTAAGGAATTTATATGTGTACTCCTTTTTGTCATTTTTTTAAAGATTTAACGATTTATTTCCAACTGTAGCTCATAATCATGATCCTAGAGGAAATAAAAATGATAATTTAGAACTACCTGTGGGACATAATTGTCTCTGCCATTGATTTTTAATTTATTTACTACCTAAAATCTACAATGTTTTACCCATTTATATAAGAAATACGATCCAAAGTGAAAGCATTTAAAAATTAATTAAATTATTTTATTTTAGAAAACTCATTATAATTTTTCCATTTGTTTTAGGTTTAAACTAATTCTCTCTTTGTTACCAAATTCTCAAAAAATAAATAAAAAACATGCCCAATATAAGTAATTTTAACTTTACTACTATATGAAATTAAATTATTACGTTCATAATAAACATTAGGCAAATACTAGGCACCGATTTGCCCTGCCTATCGTTTCCCTGTTCCCCCTGCCCTCACAATTTCTTCGTAGTATTCCTTGAGCTGAAATGTGAGTACATATTCGAGTTTATTTATTAGTTTAACCCTTTCAGGCACAGAAAAGAAAATTTCATTTAAAACAAGAACAAACCTTAAAATATTAAATTTTACGCATAAAAGTATCATATTATATCAAATTTACAGAAAAAAAGTTACGCCAAATGTCCTTCAGGATATGGTTTCATCTTGTGACCACTATGAGATACTACGTAAACTGAAAAATATTTTCACAAAAAAAAACATTTTTTTTTTCAACGTTTATTAAAACTTATTTATTATATTATAATATTATAAAGGTTAGTTGCCATGATAGTCTTTAAAACAATTTTTATCGGCACTCAAGCAGAGGCCTACATTGCAGGAACCACAAGCCCACCTGGTACGGTGTGGTTGTGCGGCGTTACTGCAGTGGGCGCACCGTCTAGATGTCCCATGAACAGGCATGTGAAGTGCATTGCTTGTCCTCACTTCTGGTGGTACGTATGGCTTGAACCTGTTCTCTTTGAGGACCTTCTTCTTACCAGGTGTGCTTTTTTTTGAAGCACCAATAAGCCCAGAAATAACTCTAATACGAAAAAACTTCAAAGTTAGATTTTCCGTATTTGCCGGCGAGCTGCGGTACAAGATAAAAGAATTGACAATAGTAACATCGACAAAATGCCAGAATAGCCTATGCCACCATTTTTTAGCTTTTCGATCAATGTCATAAATAGATTTCAGCATGTCCGCTCGGTCAACGCACCCCATAGATCGCCTATATTCTTTGACTGGTTTTGGACAATATACTTCCTTCAAACTCCCATCTTTTTCTCTTCTACCTACTGGAACATCCTCCGATGGATCATGAATCGAAGATAGTATTTGAACTACTCGCTTGTCTTTCCACTTCACACATGATATATTATGCCCATTCACTGCCCAGTCTTTTTGTCCCCTAGATAGATCCTTATCTTGAAGCAGCTGAGGTAGACCTTTCCTATTCGCTCTAACTGTCCCACATGCATATATTTTTCTTTCCGCTAATTCCTCAAGTAATTTGACTGACGTGAAGAAATTGTCAAAATAAACGTGGTAGTTTTTCCCAATAAGATCTTCAGTCAGCTTTTTTACAACTGTTGCTCCCAAATTTTCTTCCACTCTGTCTCCATCTTTACCTGTATAAATATCAAAATCGCAGATGTATCCGGATAAATCAGCTCTAGACCAAATTTTATAGCCTCTTTTTATTGGCTTGAGAGGAAGATACTGCTTGAAGGATATGCGACCTTTGAACTTGACCATTGTTTCGTCAACTGCTTGTTCCATTGAAGGACCTTAGTACTTTTTGTAGTTTTCTCGTAATTTGCTGATAAACGGCCGAATTTTATACAATTTATCATGAAGTGGATGTCTTTTTACTGGCATAACAGAATTATCGTTCAAGTGGAGATGGGATAAGAGTGAGCTGAATCTATTCATGCTCATTATATTTGATATATATTCATCTCGTAGCTGGGGATAGGATGACCAACAGTCCCGATAACTTGGTAACTGTTTTATGCCCATAAGCATATTTATTGCAATGAAATATTTTATTTCTACTGGGTCTGTAGGTGCAAAATTATTATGACCTTGTTGTACTGCATATAGGTTGGTTTGAAAAACGATTTCATCAGTCATATCAAAAAGCAGTAAAAAAAATCGACAGGATCTTTTAGTTCTTCGGGTACATTTTTAGGACCGACATCTTCTTGAAACCTGGCCTCTAATGGTTTGAATGGTGCTTTTTTCCATCTATCAAGATTAGCTCGATTTTCGAAAACCGCTAGTGGTAAGTTGTCCTCGTCTTCATCACCAGACTCAGCTACTTCATTAGCATTGTCCACCACTTCCGTGTCGCTCTCAGAAAAATTGCCAAGATCTGCCAGCACTTCCTGCACAAGATTTTCATCCTCCATATCGGACATTTCTGGAAAGTCTGGCTCTGAGTCACTTCCAGATGGAAGTTCACCCAGTAAGTCAAAACAGTCGGCCGATGTCATTTTATCCAAATTCAAGACTTTTCTTCTATCCATATCTAAAATGAATCAGTATTTTCAATTTGGTATGGCTATAATAATAATAATTAAAATTAGTAATTATAATTAGTAATAATTATAATTAGTAATATTATATAATTAGTAATTATTCAATAGAAACAAATAATCGAATAGAACCACTCTCAAAACAAATAAGTGTTATTATCGAATGAATACGAGTTTTATCATAGTGGTTTCAGAGCGAAACCATAACAACTAAACCCTCCTAGCCTTGATAATTTTGAGAAAAAAAATATTTATTTCACGTTTTTGTCAAGTTTTACCATGTTTATAAATAAATATACCAGTACTCACCTGTTTTTTATAATAAAACTCCAACAAAAATACAAATTTTGTAAAAAATTCGTCTACTTCGCTCGGTGTGCACACATTCACCAAAATAATGACAGTTACAGAGATTTCGGTTGCTCTGACGTGCTTCAGAATGTTAGTATAGCTTCCCGATAACAGATGGCAGTAATACACAGCCTGGTTTTCGTCCGAAACCAGTGTGTGATAAAAGGCAGACTTTTGATATAGTGGTTCTCTGGTGAAACCACTATGCCGGAAAGGGTTAAGATGGGGAAAAGTAGCATGTAAGCTAGGTATTATACGCATCAGGCAAAATTCTCCATCAAATGTATTTTGAAATTTATACAGGGAATTAATTAATTGTATATTATAATTTGAGATATACATATATAGCTTTCATTACCTGAAGATTGTAAGTGAACTTAAGTAATATAATGAGCTGGAATTTAAAATAAGTGAAGAAAATTGAAAAATTAAATATGTTTGTAATTTTTTAATTGGTTTATAAAAAAATTAATTTACCTTTTAACACACATTGTATTCGAAATGAATTTAAAGTAATTTTGTGTAATATCTCGTATACTTATTTTATATTCGTAATATAACCTAAAAACGTGTATTTGAATGCATGTTTGTTTTACATTATATGACAATTTGTATTAGTTTTTTGAGAAACACAGTAGGCTTATAAACATTGACATGTCTTTTAAAGATATATGGGTAAGCCTAAACAACATATAAATAGAATCAACTATATCGGTGCCATGTGCTTTATCAGAAATGCATTACTTTATTTTAGCCTTGTTGTATTAAAGATTGAAAAACAAAACATTTCGTAGCATCTTATTTAAACGCCAACGAAATAACCTATTTAAATTTTCCAAAAGCATGCAGTTTTTGAAAAACTGTGACATTTAAGCAAAACAATGGGGTATCTCATTTGAACTGACTCTTAGGTTAGAATTTTTAAATAACACACTTAATTCGGTCTTAGGTTTTTAAATTATTTTCTCTGAATATATGAAAATAATTTTTTAGATGCAATTGTACCATCATCTTTTATATTTTCTTAAGTGCCTTTTATTATCTTGGCAACATCATCATCTAGATATTCAAACTTAATAAATATAAATGAGATTCTGGCAAGCTCTCCAGCACAATTTTTCTGAATGATTATGTGTCCTTCATAGCACAAGCACTATATGAAATACCATCTTGTCTATCTTTGCCAAATAGTCTTAGATTTTAAAATATGTTAAGCATAATAGAACGACATTTCAAATGAATGGGCACAGTGAATTACTTATTCTATTTCAGTTTATTTTAGCAGCTGCAATAATAAATTTATAGCTAGATATAAAGTGGCGTTAATACTGAATAGACTGGTACAATTTATTTTATCTTTTATAATGAACGCGGAAATGCTTCACTTTGCTGCGGATAAATCCATTAGGTTTCTTAGATCTTATGTATTGTACTAAAATAATTTAATCCAATAACTACTTTTTATTAGAAATAGCGTAATTTGATTAATAAGGATTAAATACATTTTTACTTCTCTCATAAAAGGGAAGTATTGTAATCGTGAAAAAGTCTCCCTCCGAGATTTTTTCAGACCTTTACGTTTCAGTATCCCTATATGCCGAAAAACATGTTATCTCAATTCCCTCGGTCTGTCTTTTCGTAGCTTAACACAGCTAAAAAAACTAGTTACCCGATTGGCTTCAAATTTTGGACAAAAATTAAGAGCCATATGGGGTTGCCTGTAATATTTTGGTAAAAATCTAATATGGTAAAACAAAATGGCGGCCTAGGGAAATGTTAAAAAAATTATTGCTAAAATTGTTTATCCAATGTATCTCAAACTTTGCACAAAAATCAAGTATTATGTAGGAATCAACTCATGAAATTTTGGTACGAATTCAAGATGGCTGAAGAATCCAAGATGGCGGAACAAAATGGCAACTTATTAAAATATTTAAAAATTCAGCCTGAAAAACTACTTAATGGATTGATTTCAAATTGTGTGGCATAACTAATTGCGGTATAGAGATGAACTAGTAAAATTATGGTAGTAATTCAAGATCTCGGAACAAAATGGCGGCCAAATAAAATGGTTGTAATCGTGAAAAAATAACCCTCTGAGGTTTTACATATCTTCAAATTTTAGCGACCCGAGATGCAAAAAAATATGTCTTATCGATTCCGTCGGTCTGTCTGTCGGTTTGTTTTTCTGTGAGTTCGCGGAATAACTTAAATACTACTTATCAGATTGACTTCAAGTTTTAGTCAAAAATTAAGTCATTTGTGGATGACCTGGTATTAATTTGGTAAAGGCCGGAACAAGATAACAAGGCCTAGTTAGTGAAGCATTAAACAAATTTTATTAAAAAACAAAATATCCAATTTATCTCAAATTTGGCACAAAAAGTGTTACAGAGGAATGAACTGGTAACATGTTTGAAAAAAATTGAGCAAAACACATGGCGGCGTAATAAAATATTTTAAAAATATGCCCTGAAACACTTTATTATATTAAATTCAAATTTTGTGCAAGCATTAAGTTTAATACAGAGATAAACTGGTAAAGTTGGTACGAATTAAAGATAGCGAGACTAAATGACCCCTAAATATTTTTTTAAGTCAACGAAAAAAAAACTTATTCAATTGAGTTTTGCAGAAAAATTAAATGTGGTATAGGGATAAAAAAGTACGAATTCAAAATGACGTAACAAACTGGCGGTGTGTGTCAATTTAAAAACTACTGATTTTAAATTATGCTCAAAAATCAAGTTTGACATAGCTAGAAATTGGTAAAATATTGACAGGAATCCAATATGATGGAATAAAATAAAGGCGCCTAATAAAAAAATTTAAAATGATTTTTTTAACTTCTTACTCTAATATAAATTACAAAAAATTAGAAACTTTCAAAAAGATTTTAAAATAATTAAGTGTTAACATTTAAGATGCCGCTGTTTTTCACAATCTTATAATAGAGTTTTACTGACAAGGCTGATTATTTCCGAAAGTTATAGAGCTAGCAAAAATGTTAAATTTAAAAGTTGTAGGGTTTCACGTAGGTAGTCACGACAAAACAAAAAAATTTTTTAAGGGAATACCCTGTGTATTATATGTCTATTAAATGTGTCCCTATATATATATATATATATATATATATATATATATATATATATATATATATATATATATAATTATATGGGTTTATTGGCGGATTTTCTTTAATCTTTCTTAAGCGTTAATCGAGTTAGATCTTTTTACTTCCACGTGAAAACTGTGAATGTGATTACAGGTTCGGACTAATACAGTACAATTTTTTGTAAAAAAGAATTGAACTAAGTTGTATTTATTTAAAAATAAAGATATATGATATAAAATATTATAACTAATTTCTTATAAATATTCCTTAATTATCATACACAAATATTCAAAAAAATAAGTAAGTCCGACGACGATTTCGGATTTTATCTTGGTAACCACAATTGTCGGTGTTCCTCCTGTTGGTACTTCTGGTGTCGTTTGGTGTACTAATTTTGGCGCTAGTTATACTCGTCTTTCAACTAGTTGACTGTACTACTTTCAATTTAATTACTTTTAGGTTATAAGTGTCGCCACAGCTCTATATTTGGCCAAATGTCGTTGCTTTACGGTCACCCCAAAAAGTTTCTTTTTCTACTATATATATCGCCCAAAAAAAAAATCTTTTTTCTACTATATACATTACAAAAACTGGACAAATATCCGGAGATTAAGCAATCGACTATCGAAAAAGCTGATTCATATGTAAAAAAATCAGAACATTTTACTCAAATTAAACGAGACATATTTCTCAAAACTGACAAGACCACAGCGAGCCAAGATATCAGGACGTTATATCCTAGTATTCATTCCATCGAAGCCTTGGTCAGGATTGCTATGAACGAGGATTTCTCGGCACATTAATACAATTTTCGAAGCATTGCCTAAAATGTATTAAATAGGCGTTACTCCAATGGGGTCCTCCCTATCAATATGAAGAAACAAGCAAATTTGAAGCCCAAATTATTACACAGCAACATTGTCATACAGAACTCGACAATATTCTGACTCGCACAAATTAATCTAGAAATATAGGAAAACAACAAAACTTTAATTTTAAGTTGTTCGGATCACAAAACTAGATATCGGGCACATCGTGTTTAAAAAACTAATTTAAAGAAAAATTTGCTACACAAATAGAGATAGCTATTACATACATATTAATCATGAACCGGGAAGGCAACAAACAGTCTTACCAACTGTAAAAGGCATAACAGATATAACTGGAAGAACTTTTAGAAACACACCATACAAACAACCATAATAACAAACTAAATACTTAGAAACCCAAAAAACAAAATCAAATTGGAAAACCACATAGTATACAGTATTTCCATGCCAGTACTGTGAAAACTCGTTGGGCAAACTGGCATGTAAATATCAGCAATAGTAGAAGAGCATAAATTCAGTATCAGAAACTAACTACCCTGGGCTTATTAGTACATCATCAAGAAATGGGCCACAGAATAAATTTCGAAGATTGTAGGAAGTTTGCCAATGTAGAACATTATAACACCAGAGAAACAAAGGACGAATCTTTAAAACTACTAACTGTATTAAAGACCATAACAACTCAAATCACAAAGAATCAAACGGCATTAAACATTTCAGTCTCAAATTATTTTTTTTTGAACGACAGAAGTGAACGGATAGGGTGTTACAAATTCGACAAGATATCATTGGCATCTCAAAAACCGTAGCAGACACGAGTTTCGTTAAATCACAGCAAAGTCATGCAATTTATTGTCGAATAATATGCCGTTGACAAAGTTAGAAAATTCCAACTAATTCCGTAGATATCTGTAGAAAACCGAAACTAGTAATTTTCCTTGTTATTTTTTTTAGGCTGCATTTGAAAACATATTACAAACTACACTTTACATCTTTTTAGCCACTTTTTCTATTCTACAAGTTAAATAATAAGATTTAAAATCAGAAGTTTCGTCTTTGAAGTCTCATCATCAGCTTATTTTTTTAAATACGGACCTGAGTTTTGTTATTTCATTTTTAACAAGCGTTCGACCTCCCAAAACCAACGATGTTTTGCACTTAATGTTTTAACAGAGGACTTAAGATTTTTCCATAAAACACTGGTATATGGCACCAGATTTAATGCCCGATTTTAAAGACACTCTAATACATAGTCCAGTTAGTTGCCAGATATATCGCCATATCGCCCCTTACGACAAAGTTTTTCCCAATTTTCTCGGGTATCTTCGAAGACAAAAGTGCGAAACCTAATAGTTTTTTAAAAACTCTAAAGTTTTTCGATTTAACATTTTTTGCCAGCTCTCTTATTTTTGAAAATAATCGACCATTTCCATACATTCCAGAGACCATATTTATTCTACCCGAATCTAATAACGCAATCTAATTTAATCAAACAGTGAATTTACAATATGTAAACGAACCAACTCATTACAATCCATGTTTTAAATTATTTTATATAACATACCGTGGCGCATTTTTACCACTTAAAACCAATGATGCACTAATACATTTAGAGTTATTTAAAATTATCAAATTATTGTGAATTTGACTACATTCTGGTTTTCCGTCTCTCTCTAACACACAGTGTTTTATGGAAAAATCTTAAGTCCTCTGTTAAAACATTAAGTGCAAAACATCGTTAGTTTTGGGAGGTCGAACGCTTGTTAAAAATGAAATAACAAAACTCAGGTCCGTATTTAAAAAAATAAGCTGATGATTAGACTTCAAAAACGAAACTTCTGATTTTAAATCTTATTATTTAACTTGTAGAATAGAAAAAGTGGCTAAAAAGATGTAAAGTGTAGTTTGTAATATGTTTTCAAATGCAGCCTAAAAAAAATAACAAGGAAAATTACTAGTTTCGGTTTTCTACAGATATCTAAGGAATTAGTTGGAATTTTCTAACTTTGTCAACGGCATATTATTCGACAACAAATTGCGTGACTTTGCTGTGATTTAACGAAACTCGTGTCTGCTACGGTTTTTGAGATGCCAATGATATCTTGTCGAATTTGTAACACCCTATCCGTTCACTTCTCTCGTTCTAAAAAATAATTTTGCTGACATTTCGCCAAAATGACATTTGGCCTTTTCAAAGCTTTGCTTCCCGCCTCCGAATTGAGACTGAAATGTTTAATGCCGTTTGATTTTTTGTGATTTGAGTTGTTATGGTCTTCAATACAGTTAGTAGTTTTAAAGATTCGTCCCTTGTTTCTCTGGTATTATAATGTTCTACATTGGCAAACTTCCTACAATCTTCCAAATTTATTCTGTGGCCCGTTTCTTGATGATGTACTAATAAGCCCAGGGTAGTTAGTTTCTGATACTGAATTTATGCTCTTCTACTATTGCTGATATTTACATGCCAGTTTGCCCAACGATTTTTGACAGTACTGGCATGGAAATACTGTATACTCCGTGGTTTTCCAATTTGATTTTGTTTTTTGGGTTTCTAAGTATTTAGTTTGTTATTATGGTTGTTTGTATGGTGTGTTTCTAAAAGTTCTTCCAGTTATATCTGTTATGCCTTTTACAGTTGGTAAGACTTTTTGTTGCCTTCCCGGTACATAATTAATATGTATGTAATAGCTATCTCTATTTGTGTCGTAATTTTTCTTTAAATTACCAGATATTATATTTAGTTCGTTTTGTCTCGTTTGGTTTTCAGTTAATAGAATGGATCTAGATATAAGACTATTTGGCCATATCTTGATGGATGATCTTGCATGTAAATATCAGGCAGTATGTCTTAGTTTTTTAAACACGATGTACCCGATATATAGTTTTGTGATCCGAACAACTTAAAACTAAAGTTTTGTTGTTTTCCTTTATTTCTAGATTAAATGGCAATCTGGGATGGCTGGAATTTGTGCGAGTCAGAATATTGTCGAGTTCTGTATGACCATGTTGCTGTGTAATAATATGATATCCATAATTTGGGCTTTAAATTTGCTTTCTTCTTCATATTGATAGGGAGGACCCCATTGGAGTAACGTCTATTTAATACATTTTAGGCAATGCTTCGAAAATTGTATTAATGTGCCGAGAAATCCTCGTTCATAGCAATCTTGACCAAGGCTTGGTATAGACAATGGTATGAATACTAGGATATAACGTCCTGATATCTTGGCTCGCTGTGGTCTTGTCAGTTTTGAGAAATATGTCTCGTTTAATTTGAGTAAAATGTTCTGATTTTTTTACATATGAATCAGTTTTTCGATAGTCAATTACGTAATCTCCGGATATTTGTCCAGTTTTTGTAATGTATATAGTAGAAAAAAGATTTTTTTTTTGGGTGATATATATAGAAAAAGAAAATTTTTGGGGTGACCGCTAAAGCAATGACATTTGGCCAAATATAGAGCTATGGCGATAACCTAAAAGTAATCAAATTGAAAGTAGGAAAATATTAACGCGGCAAGAACTAGCATATAATAGAAAAATTATTTTTTGGGATGGCAGCTAAAGCAATGAAATTTGGCCACAGTACAGTCAACTAGTTGAAAGACGAGTGTAAATAGCGCCAAAATTAGTACACCAAAAGCACCAACAGGAGGAACACCGACAATTGTGGTTACCAAGATAAAATCCGAAATCTTCGTCGGACTTACTTATTTTTTTGAATATTTGTGTATGATAATTAAGAAATATTTATAGGAAATTAGTTATAATATTTTATATCATATATCTTTATTTTTAAATAAATACAACTTAGTTCAATTCTTTTTTACAAAAAATTGTACTGTATCAGTCCGAATCTGTAATCACATTCACAGTTTTCACGTGGAAGTAAAAAGATCTAAATCGATTAACGCTTAAGAAAGATTAAATAAAATCCGCCAATAAACCCATATAATTACATTTAAATTACATTAAATTAAATGAAGCATCCCCAAAGTAGAATTTAACAAACGAAGACCCCTTTAAAGAAGGGAAAACTTATTTGAATGACATTTAGTGGATTTGATATAAAGATAATTTTCAAATCATATGAAACACAGATAAATTAAGACGGAAACTCAAAAGTATTTTAAAGGGGAAAGTAAACCAAATGTGTAATATGAAATTCAAAGTAATTAAATTGGAACTAATGAGATAAAAGGGGAGATAAACTAAGAAAATCACGACTTGCCGCTTAAGGAACACTTGCCCTCAAAATAGTTGCTCTTAAACTTATCAAATACTTACAAAAATAACATTTTGCGTATTATATTTAGAACGGAAAAATATATCTACAGCAAATTATGTACTTTTATTATAGCTTAATTTTTTTGCACCATAAAGAAAAAAAAACAGTAAATAAGTAAAATTTGATCAACAAGATGGGATTTCATATTTAGATATAATTTTTGCCTGAAAAAATATGTATCTACTTTTCTTTTAATATGTTTTGTTATTTTTGTAACCTCTGTTCATAAATTTGTAAAACTTTTTCCTTTTTGTTAGGAATAGTGAATTGTGACTCAATTCAGTTTAGTACATAGTACGTAGTATATATATATATATATATATATATATATATATATATATATATATATG
Source organism: Kuschelorhynchus macadamiae (assembly GCA_030620095.1). Classification (NCBI taxonomy): domain Eukaryota; kingdom Metazoa; phylum Arthropoda; class Insecta; order Coleoptera; family Curculionidae; genus Kuschelorhynchus; species Kuschelorhynchus macadamiae. Next base: position 134,597 of record JAUTXW010001025.1, read on the forward strand.
TATTACATATACTGTCATACTTTAAAATAAATTCAATAAGTAGTTTTTATATTAACACATACCGCCATTTTGCTACGTCATGTTGAATTGGTCTGCATATATTTCCTAACTCAAAATAATACACCACTCTAACAAAAAGAAGATCGTTAACTATAAGCATTTAGAAACTTAATATCTGGGAAATATCTTCGAACCAAACAGGTAAAAACTGATAACATGGGTTTCATGCCGGATATAAAATTTATATATGTGTCTAAGAATTCAATAATAAATTTGCGAAACGTCGACAATTTAAACAAAAGACCTTTGTTTTTTTTTACTGGATCCTAACCACAAATGATAAACCACTGTAACATAAAAACAAGAGGATCGTTAACGAAAACCATTTAGAAACTTAATATCTGGAAAATATCTGCGGACCAACGTAGTAGGTAAAGACTGATAATATGGGCTTCATGCGGGATCTAGAATCTATGTGTCGTGAGGATGCAACAATAAAGTTTCGAAACGTCGACAATTTAAAAAAAGTCTTTTGTTTATTAATTGGATCCTAACCCCAAATAATACACAACTTTAACATCGGAACAAGAGTATCGTTAATGAAAACCATAGAAACTTAATATCTGCGGACCAATGGAGTAGGTAAAGACCGATAGTATGGGGTTCATGCAGGATATAGAATCTATATATGTGTCCTGATGATGCAACAATAAAGTTGCGAAACGTCACCTATTTAAAAATAGACTTTTGTTATATTGTTATATTTACTGGATCCTAACCCCAAATAATAACCCATTATAACATTACAACATAACGAAAACCATTTAGAAATATAATATCTATGAAATATATACGGACCAACGGAGTAGGTAAAGACTGATAATATGGATTTCATGCAGGATATAGGATGTATATATGTGTACTGAGGATGCAGCAATTAAGTTGCGAAACGTCGATATTTTAAAAAAGACTTGTTATTTTTTACTGGATCTTAACCCCAAATAATACACCACTCTAACAAAATTGTTTTAACATTGTTCCGCTATATTGGATTTTTACCAAAATATTACTACGCCATCCCCATATGACCCTTAATATTTGATCAAAACTTAAAGTCAATCGGGTAAATAGTATTTAGCGTATTAGCTATGTCGCGAACTGACAGACAGACCGACAGACGGACCGACGGAATAATTTTTTTACGATTACAAAAATTTTATTTGGCCGCAATTTTGTTCCGCCATGTTGAATTAGTAGCACAGTTTTACTAGTTGAGCCCTATACCAAGATTAGTTATGACACACAATTTAAAATCAATCCATTAAGCAGTTTTTTAAGGCTAAATGTTTAAATATTTTATTATACCCTCCATTTTACCAGTTGACTCCAACATAATACTTTGATGTTGTGCAAAATTTCAGACAAATTGGATAAGTAGTTCCTAATTAATATTTTTTTTTTTTTTTTACATTTGACTAGGCCGCCATTTTGGATATTTATCAAAATGTTACCAAGTCATACCCATATGACCCGTAATGTTTGAGCAAATTTTAAAGTGAATTGAGTAAGTAGTCTTTAAGCGGTACCGCAAACTGACAGACAGACCGACAGATGGACTAACGGAATTAATAAAACACATTTTTTGGCATCTAGGGACGCTAAAACGTAAAGATGTTTCAATCTGAGAGGGTGATTTCACTATTACGAACATTTTATTTATTCGGCCGCCATTTTGTTCGGCCAACTTGAATTACTACCACTATTTTACTAGTTGATCCCTATACTACCAATAGTTATGGCACACAATTTGAAATTATACCATTAGCAGTTTTTCAGGCTGAATTTTTAAATATTGTATTAAGCCGTCTTGGATTCGTATCAAAATGATACTAGTTGATTCTAACATAATAATTGATGTTTTTGCAAAATTTGAGTTAAGAGTAGTTTTTTAATAATTTCTTAACAGTTCACTAGGCCGCCATTTCGTTTCGCCATATTTGGATTTTGACCAAAATGTTACCAGTTCATCCCCATAATGACCTTTAATTTTTGACCAAAATTTGAAGTCAATCGGGTAAGTAGTCTTTAGGCTATGCCGCGAACTCACGGACAAACAGACAGACAGATCGACAGACGGACCGACAGAGTTGATAAAACATATTTTTTGGCTTCTAGCGACGCTAAAACGTGAAGATGTGTAAAACCTGAGAGGATGATTTTTTCGCGATTACAAATATTTTATTTGGCCGCCATTTTGTTCGGCCATCTCGAATGAGTACTACTATTGTACTAGTTGATCCCTATACCACAATTAGTTGTGGCACACAATTTGAAATCAAAACATTAAGCAGTTTTTTCGAGATGAATTTCTAAATATTTTAATAAGCTGCCATTTTGTTCCTCCATCTTGGATTCGTACCAAATGTTATCAGTTGATACCAACATAATGTTTGATGTAAGTGCAAAATTTGAGATAAATTTAATGAGCAATTTTTTAATATTAACTTTTTTAACATTTCACTAGGCCGCCATTTTGTTTCGCCATATTGGATTTTTACTAATATGTTACCAGTCCTATTAAATAAAACACAAAGTCTTGGTCTCAGTCAAATGTTAAATTAAGTCTCACAACGTTCACTATCTCCAATTTGTAATAAAGTATGTCCTTTCATTTTTTACATCAATTGTTAAGTCCGTACTTCATAATTAATACGACAAACGTTGGAATTTAACTAACGTATATAAATTTGAAAAAAAAACTTAAACCGACTTCAAAAAAGTGTTCTAGAAAGTAAAACATATTATTTTATTTCATCTGAAAAATTTTACTCTTTAAAGTCCACGCCGCACAGTGGGCCAGAGGGACCCTGTGATCTTGAAAAACTCGAAATATGTTTAAATGACAAAAAAAAATTTCATAAGTATTTGAATAATGAAAAATTGATTTTTTTGAGTTTATTTGACATTCATAAAACTTATTATTATACAGGGTAATCTCAAAAATATCTATATTACAAAACAGATCAGTCGTTTGAATTGACTGAAGTTAACAATGTATTGATAAATAATTTTGATAAGAATAACCAAAATTCAGAAACGATTTTTAAATTATATTTTATATAATTTATATATTTATAAACCTAGTAACAGTGTGTGTGAGAATTTGATTAACAGTTGACAAACTTTTTTATTTTTCATAGACTTTTATTCCTAGTAAAACAAATAAATATTAACTATGGTTTAATTATTGATTCTTTGCTGTTACGTCATAATATGGCAACCGATGAATTCCATAAGATGACGCTTGGTGACATTCATGACGTAACGGCAAAGAAGTATCAGTAATTAAACTTTATCAATATACCGATAACAGTAACACTATATAAACTTATATAGTTCAATTTTTTTAACGTTCCCCTTTTGACATATGACAAAATATGACATTATTGACATATTTATATTAAAATTTGACATAATAATTGTCAATTAAAGGCTGTCAAAGGTCAAAACGGGGGAACGGTATAAAAATTGAACTATATTTATTTAAGAACAAACAAATAAAACGATATTATTAACAATAGAATAAAACTCATTTGTTAGCAAATAATATCGACAGTTATTCAGAATCACTGCTACTGTCACTACTGTCACGGTCGTTTAAAGATGATGGATTTGAAATAAATGATTTTAACAAATTTAATGCTTCTGGAACGAGTTTTTTCTTTACCGGCAATTTAAGTTTTCGTAAACTTGTAATGAAAGGATCGGAAGAAATCAACAAATTGTGGAAGACATCAATATTAGTTTCCACTCTGCTCATTTTTCTTGAACGATGTTCCCTGTATTGTCGATATTCTTTATTTCGAGCTTCTTGAGCCTCCTCCGATAATTGACCAATGGGCACAGGACATGATTGGATGATTTCTGCTCCATGGAGAAGAATTTTATGTATAGTGACAGGCATTTTCTACCATGGATACAGATGTACAAATTGTTTGGCGGTTTCTAAGGAATACGATTTAAAACTGTTTATATCAATGTTAAGTCCGCTGGCAATTACTTGTAGGATTACAAAAAAACGATATAATAAATTTTGATCTAAACGTGTTATTTCGGCAGAAATTTTGAAATTTTGAAAAAATTTTCGAGCGGTGTTACCGTCATTACTTGTCCCCACCCCTTGTTTTGTTTGATCTATAATTATACCCAAACGATTTCTAAAGTCTTTCTGAATTCTCTCTTTTTCTTCTTTAATTTTTATTTTATCTTCTCCACGAGCCTGCCATTTTTGTAAACTTAACCTGTAACTTATTTTGAGGAGACATTCAAGACAGCGAATCCACGCGTGTAACGTAGACATACCAAAATTTAAATATTGTTCCTTAATCGGTCTCTTTAAAATATCATCTATGGAATTCATTTGTGACGGTGAGGCCCCACAAATATAGCACGTTTGAGAAGATGTATCTGTCAAAGCACTGACCATTTTACCATCAATCATTGACATGATTAAACTATGATTTATGTTAACAGACACATGCTCACTCAGTACAACCTGAGTTTCGACCAATTTTTGTATTTCTGTATCCATGTTATACTTTTCAGTCTTAGATACTTGAATTGATTCTTTTAAAAACTGCATTTTTATAGGCCTGCAGTAAACAGTGGAAGAAGGCCGCGGATTTTGCCATACAAGAACTTTCTCATTTTTTAAATTTTTATAATATAATTCTAACGGAACCAAACAGGACAAAAGTAAATTAGTATCAGAAAACTCACCCTGAAAACCTTGCTTATACTCTTTTTGCCCTGAGCTACCATCACAACCCCACTTACTCAGCAAAGTAAATGTATTAGTATTTTGAGGAAAATTATCGGAGGAGAGGTCAAGTGCCGAGAACAATCTGGATACCGTATGATCCAGTAAAGATTGTAATGTGACAGAGACAGAGTGTTCAGTAGCAGTGGTTTCTGTTGGATAGCAAGATTGTTTGGCCTTTCTTACAATATTGTATGATGGATACAAGTTTACATTACTTTCTTTTGCATTGTTTCTTAAGAGTTGATACCGACGCTTGGAAAGATTTGTATCTATTATCAAAGATAGTGCTTTTTCTGGAGACATCTGGAGCGGTGAACTTGTTGTAGTGTTTTTATTTAATACTTTTAAATGTATAGCCAAAAGACTTGCAGCTGCTGGCTTGCCGGAACCCCTCAGACCCATTTCTGCAGCAAATACGAGCTCATCGGTTTCACATTCTCGCAGTTTCTCGGTTCTCTTGTACTTTCCACCATAACTTAAACTATTAAATGGTACCTTTGGTCGACCCAAAGTAGAATTTTTTGGCTTGGTGCACGTTATTGTAATATTTGTTTCCAGCCATGCCGCATGACTTCTCAAAAACCTATTTGCGTTTCTATTGGCCGCTTGCCATATTTTTCGGAATTGAACGAAATAATTATGTGCCAAAGATTTTACCCGTTTTTGGTTCTGATCTCGACAATTTGCACATAAAATATTAGATAAGATATCTTCTATGGCACGTTCTTGATGACGGGATTCATATAGTGATTTTATCTGAATTGAATGTCTAATTTCTAAAAAAAAAGCGCCATATTTTACAAATTTGTTAAAAAGAATATCGAACTCAGAAATAGAGAAATAAAAGTACAACGAAAGTGTAAAATCACTTAGCGATGTATTTGAACTTGGCCGCCATCTTGGTATTCAAAATGGCGGTCATTTCTAGTAATTGGGTAAGTACTTAATCTATTTTTCATAAAATGTTTTTTGTTTCACTGCAATCAGTCATTTATTAGGAGAGTTACATATATGAATATTGTGTGCTTGTGTGTTTTCAGAAAATATAAAAATTAAAATGATATACTTAATTATCTAAAAAAATATTTTTTTGAAAAAGGAGCAGCTAGGAGCAGGATTTTATTATACAGCAAACATTATGAGATATTAGTAGAACTTTTAATAGTAATGGTAGTCCTAACAAATGCTTACATTTTAAGATATTGCTTAATAAAGTCAGAAAATAGTTTATTGTGATATTTTTTTATAAGCTGAATGCTGATTATGATCTGGTTGTCTTTAAGAATTAGTTTATCAGCGTCAAAAATTGATAAAAACTCACCTTCGATGGTTTCTTGCATTTTAATTTTTGTAAAAAGATAATTATCTTATAATAACTGCTCGATTTTTAGCCGACAAAACTATTAAAATATCATATAACAGTACAAGAATATTACTGACAACAAACTTTGAAAATTATTTCTGTCATTACTATGACAACCACTCGACTTGTTACACTTGTTTCCGAATCTTCATGGCCTTCTTAACCAATTTGTGATAATAAATAAAGGCAAAATACGAAAATGATTTTTGGACTTTTTAAATAGTTTAGGGCATTTGTGGCCCACAGTGCGCCGAACTTATTCTTAATTAGTTAGAAAACAAAAATATAGTTATTTACTGAGTGTTTTCGTGTCTAATCCCATTTTCCAGATGAAATCAAATATTATTTTTAACTTTTAGGGCATTTTGTTAATTTCGGTTTTACTTTTTTTATACACATTGTTATTTCAATCTTTTTAGTTCTGTTTATACGAGTTTTATTGTAGTTCAAAAAATAGCCACTGGGCACTGGGTGTACTGCATATTATGTAACATCATTGTATAATAACATAACTTAGTATACAATATACAATGATAAGATACATACTTTTTCTTCGTGATAGAATAGTGAAAGCATTAGTGATGCATATATTGTTCGATGTAACATCGAGAAAACAATGAACAGAACTAAGTAAACAAAAACACTTGTTTAAATTTTCCACTTAATTTATTTTACAAAAAATACAATACGCCAACACTGTGTCATCTACCTGATATCATTTGATCTTCAAAATTTATTCCTGAGTATACCACCATCTGATGTTAACACTATTAGTTGAAGAACTTACCAAAAATAATGTTAATCCAATTAACAAACAGGATATCTTAGAGGCCTTGTCGATATGTTTGGATCAAAATTATTTTGAATTTAACGAAACTTTGTTAATAAGTAAGGAAGGTTTAATAATGGGAAACCCTTTAAAACCAATTTTGGCCGAGATATTTATGGACCATTTAGAAACTAAAATTCATGATTGTTCTGTTAGTAAAAATTTCATTTATTGGCATAGATATGTTGATGACATATTAGTACTGACAGACAATTAAAATCATTTAGATTATATAAATAACTTACACAAAAATATAAATTTTACAGTCTAATCAGAAACTTATAAAGAAATGAACTTTTTAGACTTAAACACGAGTTTCAAGTTTTTCATAAGCCATCTCATACTGACATTATAATACACAATACTTCTAATCATCATTTTGCACATAAAATATCAGCATATAATAGCTTTGTTTATAGACTGATCAACATACCTCTAAAGTCTAAGCAATGAAAGTTCTACTAAAGAGTTAAATATACTAAAACAAATCTCATAGATGAAATAATAAAAAAGAAACAATACAAAAAAGCATTACAGTTAGTTTAGCCGGCTAATAAGTTCATAGAAAATACTAATTATCATACTTTTACTTATGCAGGAAAAATAACATCAAATGTTTTTTAAAAATAAATGTGAGACTGTTGCTTTTAGGACTAACAACAGCCTTGGTAGTTAAATTGTGGAACCAGTTCAAAATTTTATATTGGACCAACGGGCAGCACGTTAAAAAAAAAGAATTAATGACCATAAATTTAGTTACAGAAAGCAGAAAAATAATTCCAATTACACTAAACATTTAATTCGAGAAAACCATACTTTCGATGAGAACTTAAAATTTTGCATGTAGAACGAAAAAGTAAAAAACTTAATTTACTAGAAATTATGGAAATAAACAAACATAAAAATAACAAAACATGGTTAAACGATCAATTGGACCTAAATAATTCCCACTTGTTAGATCTTTATTAGGCTATACCGGGAAATTCACAGGAATATTTTACCTGTATATTATCCGCAAAACGGGTACAAGTATTTAATACCTACAGTTTGTGTTACACTTTTATTTAGGATTTAACATCTGATGAAGCCACAGTGTTGGCGAAACAATTGACATGTATTGTATGCTTTGTAAAACAAATTAAGTGAAAATTTTAAACATCTGTTTTCGTTTACTTAGTATCGAGAAAACAGTTAAAAATGGCGCCATTCCGCAACTTTAACATTTTTTAATATGCTGTCTATGGGACCTGTATCCTGAATATTCCCTGAAAATTTTATCCAACTTGGTAAAATCATCGCCGAGTAATCGATGTACATACTTAAAAAAAATACATAACCTCCTCCTTTTTTGAAATCGGTTAAAAATCGGCAGTTATAGGCAGTACCAAGGACAATTTAGAAACTCAATTCTATGAAAATCTGTGACATATCCTGATGGCAAGATGTTATACCTAATGTAAGTATTTTATCGTTATTTTTATTATCGGAACTCTGATTTAAAGTTAAACTTAGATAACGATTTGTATTGTTTCGGATTTGTAAATTGTCTTGATACTGATTTCCAAAAATAAAATTGTAATTATTTTCGAGATTATATTTAGTTTTTTTAAGTAATTTCTAATTTTGACCAATTTAGATCCCGAGATGTTCAGAGTCGAGAAAAGAGGGGGTTTTGAGGGTTCAAAACTTCCTTCCCCTTGGAACATTTGAAAATATTGTGTAAAAAAATTTTATTATACGGGTATTTCAAAGTAATGGATCAACCCATGGGTTTTTTGGACTAAAAGAAGACGAAAATATTATAGGCTCGAAAAGACTTCAATTCCAGTTGTTAAAAAAATATTTGGGTTTTTTCTCTGTATCGGCTTACTAGATTGGAGAAATACTTTTTTGATTATTCATTCTTCTTAGTATTACCATTCAGTGGTGTACAAATCACTAAGATTAGGCACTTTTTCATCCTATTCGGTCAAATTTTGATAATTGGATATATGGCATTTATTCTCTGATTAACTTGACACCAAAAAGTTATGTTTAGTCTAAATCGATAAATCGAACAATGCCGAAGATCTCTAAAATCAGTTTAAAATTCAAGCAATATATTTTATTCTTATGGTTCAAGTATTAATACATTGGTGTATTAAAAATGAATATGAAATAGCCGGGTTAATCATGTCAATTAATCATTAAATATTGTTCTTAACCTTGTAATAATTAGGGTTGCCTTTAATTTTAAAATTTCCTCTTTTAGAATTATACTTTGAACAGAGTCTACAAGTTTTACTTTAAGAGCTAGGAAAAAAGTATGACCTTGAGGTTCTATCAAAGCAGCCAGGATTTGCTAAAAAAAATAAAGAAATGAAGTAAAAAAATGAGCATCAAATTTGTTATTTAAAATGAAACAGCATATATGGGTTTCATTAAATGAGTATCTCCATACTGATTATAAATAAACCATGTTGATACCTTTATCAGTAAAGGCAGTTAAAGTTGAGGAAAACTCTGACAGATGAGACGGTTCGTTCCTATTGATTCTGTTTTAACACATTGCCATTTTTATCAATTGTCTCGTCTTTTATTACAATCTAATAATTTTAAGATTAAAGCACCCTATAGGTTATATAATTTTCAGCAAAAAGATTCTTAATACTGAAAAAAATTAAGATTATTTAGTTTATTTTGACATAAAACTTAGAAATAGATTTATATAATATACCCTGTATATTATATAAGTTAAGTTTTAGCAAAAAGATTATTGTCAAAACTTATTTTTTGAAAATGTATCCCCACTTCTGTCTGTTAATTTTGATTGTGAGCGTTCTATAATACTGAAAATATAAAAATTGTTTAGTTTATTCCTGACATAAAACTGATATCCTCTTTCAAGTTTCGTAGTTATATTTTTCTTACAATTTTCCTTAAATAAAAACCTAAACTAAAACTAAAAAGTACTTTTGCTTTTCACTTTATAATTATCTTTAATTTGAGGCAAGGGCATTCTTTATAATCAAAGTTTGATCTAACATTTTACAATACAGCAAAGCGGCGATTTTCAAATATTTAAAGTACCCTAAGGCTAGTAATAAATCATGTCTAAGCCTATATCTATCAAAGGAGCTTAAGCTTCAAAAGGCGTTTAAAAAGTGAAATCGTGATGGAGCGAGGATAAAATGTCCCATATCGGTTGCAAAATCAATATGTCATCATCTATCAACAGGTTCGTCACAGATTTTTTCATGTAAGGATTAATCACAAGAATAGTCACAAGACAAATAGGAACTTTCGCTTACAGGAGGTTTATTTTACATATTTTAAAAACGGAAATGATAATAGTCTTAAATAAAATATTAGTGTAAGTCGATATATGGTTTAGAAAATATTGTTTTTCTTTCAATTTTAGTTTAAATTTAACATACGTTCATCGAATAGAATACGAGGTTGCTGCGAAAATATTGCCTATAGTATATCTTTTTTATTATATGTAGAAGATTTATAAAATTTAAGGTATTGTGATACTGATATATTTAGTAGGGAAATAGAACGAGAGATCCAGCAAGACTAAGACGGCATAATTTCGTCTTTCACTCTTTAATTTACAGGCTGAGGAAATAATGAAGAATACGTCCAATGATAGAAGGAAAAAAATTACGACGTACTATTCAAAAAAAGAAGATCTACAACTTGAAGTGGTTGCAGAGGAAAGCAGACAAAGGGTGGTCAAATAACAATAGACAAAAAATTAAATTCATAAAACAAGCAGGCAAATTCAAATACTAGAGAGACAAGTACCGGCTCTGGAGCAAAACTCAGAAGAGTAGAACCAAGAACGAGTTTCAGTAAGTTTAAAAACTTTATCGGTAATCGCCAAATAAACTAAAAACAATGGCATTGAATGATTAAGCGCTTCATTTGTTCCGCACTGTTGTTATATGGCTGTAAAACAAGAACAATTAAGCAGAAGATTTTAAAAAAGTAACCATTTGAGATGTGGACATCAAGATACATGTTTTCAATTGTATTACACGTAGAATTCAGAAATTGATTAATATACAGGGCTTTTTTATTGTTATTTATATATTTTATTACACAATATACCCAGTATTTGACAAAGAAGGACAAGACAATAATGACATTGTAGAACAGTTTCGGTTAAACTCCCCTAAATTTTTAATATGGGATGGACTATAGCCACATTAGTTTTCGAACTATGGTGAGATATCTATGATGGTACAAATGAGCATTTTTAAGGTACCACGAAATATAAGATATAAATGTTGCCTTACTGTAAACTCATTGTATAAAATATTCATGGCTAACTAATAAAATTAAATGTGGCTTATTTAAAATTATTATGCATATTATAAGTTTATTTACAATGTGTTGATTTTTTGCTGGATTATTGTTGGCCTTGTATTAGAAATAAAATTGTTGTCATTTTTTTGATTTCGTTTTCTCTTATTTCATTACTGAACCAAAATAATGATCCTGAATATTCACAGTGATAATGTATATGTATACGTTAAGTACACAATATTATAACGACTAATTTAAAAAGAGTGTTTGTATTTAATACTAAATGAATAATGAATTAAATATATTCATATTGAATTAGCTAAAACAAGAACACAGGAAATGTTAATCAAGAGACGAGGACCTTCGCATGAGAAGATTGCTCTCATGCAGAGCTCTGAAAGTTACTTCAAAAAAGTATCTAGTTACTTTTAAAGTCACTTTCTGAAAAATGTAACTAGATACTCGAAGAAACTAGTTAGTTTAGGAAAAATAGTAGCTAGTTCTTCGTTATTTTCTAAAAGTAACTAGATATTTCAACTAAGTCACTTTGAGAGTAACTAGTTACTTTAAAAGTAACTAATTACTTTTAGAAAATAACAAGTTACTAGTAACTATTCACTTTTAAAGTAACTAGTTACTTAAGAAGTAACTAGTTATATTTTAAGAGTATCTAGTTATTTTCAAGGTAACGTGGTTAAAATATCTAGTTCAATGTTAAGTTACTCTGGAATGACTCCCTTACTTCGAAAGCAACTAGTTTTTCCTTTTACCTCTGTTGTAGGAGTATATTATTGCTTTAGTCATATACAGAGTGTCCCAAAAGGTCCTACCAATAATTAAGGAATACATAGTTAATATTAAGAAAGACAGGATGATTAAGTTAAAATTTTATTTTCGTTTTTTAAAAATAATATCCCTGGTTTTTGAGATATTAAAGTGAAAATTGGTGATAACTAACGCTAGGAACGCTACTTTTTGTATTTAAAAATGATCTAACTTTTTTGAATACAAAATTAGGTTTTGTATAGGATAAACATTTTCTATTATCTTTTCTTCACAAAAAAGCTATACCTTAAAAACCTACCTAAATTTTACCGTTTTCGAGATATTTGCTGCTTTATTACTTGAAACAGCCCCGTGTACTCACTATTTAAGATATAAATAAGGCTGCATCATTAAGTAATAAAACAGCATATATCTCGTAAATGTTGAACTTTAGATAGATTTATAAAGTATAGGTTTTTTTGGGAGAAAAGACAGTAGAACCAATTTTTTCTATACAAAGTTCCATAATTTTATATATAAAAAAGTTACATTTTAAAGAGTGAAAAGTAGCGCTCGTAGCGCCCTCTACAAGTTACATCAAAATTTAATTATTATTACTGGCTATAAAAACCCGTTATCATTAATTTTCACTTTAATATCTCACAAACCAAGCATTTTGTTTTAAAAAATCGAAAATAAAATTTTAACTAACCTTGTATCTTTCTTAATATTAACTTTTGGACTAAGGCAAGTATGGCTAAATCGCGATATTTTATTCAAGTCTTTGTATTACTAAATTATTGGTAGGTCCTTTTGGGAAACCATATATGTATAGCTCGTCCCGGATAATACATACATTTCAGAATTATTAAGAAACCGTCAGAGATATAACATCGAGCAGAATATACGAAAAAGATACACATATTTGCGTTCAATGAGATATCGTCAAATTAATGTTTATATTATTTGGAAAACTTCCAGTGATATCCGAAAAAATTTGGAATTTTCAATTTTTCTATTTATTTTTTGTGACTCTTTTTTTCTCGGATACGTGTAATCTAACCTGTTTTTAATAATAGCCTCTTCGAAATTAATTAACTAGTTACTTTAAGCATCTAGTTACTTTTAAATGTAACTTGCTACTTGAAGCAAAAAGTGACTTTCAAAAGTAAAAGTTACAAGTTAGTTTACAAAAGTATTTTTGTTCTAGTTACTTTTCTGCCAATTTTAAAAGTTACTAGGTAACTAGTTACTTTTAGTAACTAGTTACCGAAAAGTATCTTTTTCATCAAGTTACTCACAGTTCTGCTCTCATGTAAACATAAGTTCATAAGTTCGCAAATCGTTGCTTTTGAAGATACAGTCATTGAAAACATATTTTTTATTTCTTCTAATCGATGGATAATATAAAAATATAATTTTGTAAGTATTTATTAACAATAACGATCCACATTTTCAAGTAATGAATAGTTTTTTTTTAATTTTAAACAGCAGGTGGGCCCTAATTTGATTTTTAAAAAGGTTCATTGACACTGGCTATTTTTAAAAACATTTTTGGGTGATTGGAATTTTCAATTTATGATAAAAAATATTCGTTTTATTTTTTACATAAAACGGACTGTGTTCTAAATAATAGCAATACAATTTTGGCTTAAAAATTTGTATTATTCCCGTAAACCAAAAATGTAAGCTGCTTTTTGGAAAACGGTTCTTATATTTTAGGAATGCAAAAAAAATATTTAGTCACAAATTAAACTATGATTTTAAGCATATAACCATAATTCTAGTATTATTCGGTTTATCAGGATTTCCATGTCAAAATAGAAACGTAATTTATAGCCAGTTTTACTTTTTAGTTGACAATCTCAATAACTTTTAAATACCTGGTCAAGTAGTAATAATACAAACATGTCAGATAGCTACCATTCAAATACTATAAATATTTTTTTCTACGACCGTACCTGAAATAATATTTCACTCATTGTTTGTAAACGATACCTGAAATACAATGCATTTCTTATAGGATTTACTTTAAACATCGGCTCCATAAGAAATGCATTGAGCGCCATTAATTTTAGGCACTAATAATAATTTTATTAGGCGGCAGTGCTTCGCAATTTTTATCGTTGTCATAGTTACGAATCGTTAAAGTTCTCGGGCCCCAAACAGTTGTGTACGCTCACTCACAAAAGTATTCATACAGACCACATTTGATATGTTATGAGCTATACATTATATAAATTAACGAAATAAAAAATTATATCAATAGATATCGATTAACTCTCATCTTTCATAATAGATTTATAAACAAATGTATTTTTATCTACCCAGAAAAAAAAATATTTATTGAAAAGCGCGGTCACAAAAGTCTTCATACAGCGGACACAGTTTTGAGAAATAAATCAAAGTAGGCGCATGTCAACTAAAATTCGATTACGCAATTGACATTTCAAAAAATACGATTTTCAGTATCGTTAACGTGGTTTGCTAGTGCAGGTAGAATTTGTAATTGTTATTTTTTTTAAGATTATGAATTCTAAAAGAAAGAAAAGAGGCGTTGAAATACGAAATTTAATTGAAAATTTCGGGAAGATGAAAACTCATAGGGTGAAATCGCTAAAATAGTAAGAAAAAGTAGAGCCACAGTACAGTCGATTATAAAACAGTAAAAAGAGACCGGAAATGTCAGTAATAAACACATATGTGGACGACCAAGAGTATTAAGTGACCGTGATACCCGTTTGTTAATAAAAATAGTAAAAAAAGATTTCAAAAAGCACTCTGGCTTTAGCGTCCCAGATGGCAACAGCTACTAATAAAATAGTGCATGCTGAAAATGTGCACAGATTATTAAGAAGTAATGGTTATAATGAAAAAAAGCCTATAAGAAGGCTGTTATTTCAAAAGTAAATCAAGAAAAACGTGTGTATCATATGTTTTGAAATATCAAGAAGAAACTGCTGATTTCTGGAAACAATGATAAAAGTAAGTTCAACATTTACGGATGTTAAAGACGGGGCAAAGTTTGGAGAAAGGTTAATCAGGAGTTAAAACTGGAAAATATGGTACCAACAGTGAAGCATGGAGGTAGAAGTGCCATGGTGAAGTTCCATGGCGGTGGCTGGAGTAGGAAATTTATATTTTGTTGAAGGTATTATGGATCATATGAAATATATTGATATATTGCCTGCTAACTTGTTACACAGTGTCAATCGTTTAGGTCTTGGTAGGCATTGAATACTACAACAACATAATGATCCTAAGCACACTGCCCAAAACGTGAAGCAATGGCTATTTTATAATGTTCCTAATACCCTTGATTATCCTCCCCAGTCACCAGATTTGACCCCAATTGGACACTAGTGCGTAAAATATTTTTAAGCAGTTAAGAGATATCTAAAATTTGAGGAATATTTAAACGAGGCGTTATAAAATAATATGTACGTGTACTTTTTGCATTTATGTCTCTTAGAACTCTCCCTACGGTCATGTTCTAGCTACTGCAAAAATGTGCCTGCCACTTTCTGCACCTGTTCACAGAGTTGCGTGCAGAAACGCTTGGCAGACTTATTAGTAAGATAACAGTAAGTACAGTAAATTTCCTATAAAAACACTGACTATTTTTTTTTTTAATTAGAATAATTACCCACAGATACATTAGATATTTTTGTTAATGATAAATTACAATAATGATGTGCCTGCAATTTTATCATTATATGAAGTTATTAAAAACACTTACCGCGTACGTGTGCTCAAATTGTTTGAAACCGTAATCGTTTCCCTTTTCGCTTAATTGTAAAATAAATTGTGCATGTTCAAACCTTACCTCGTCTTCATAAGTTCAAATGAGTAAACACGTGTAACAGATATGATCAAAGATACCTAACTATCTGATTAGTTAAAATTTCCCCTAGGGCCAAATTCACTATGAAATAACAGCGCTAGAGTTAATATTGCGTTCGAAACGATGCTGTTCTGCCTGATACGCTCCACCGAAAGTATTTTGATGAATAAATATACACTATAAATTTTAGTAACATGAAAATAAAAAGATGTAATGATTATCAGTCAGAATCTTCTAAAAATTAAGCCAGATAAAAGGTCTCGCTTTCAGTAATAACTCTAAAAATGTGCACAAGTTTATTTCCTAACGTATAAATGAGGCAGACCCAGTATTAAAATTAGCAAAAATTTGACCTCGAGACTCATTAAGATAAGACGGCATCAACAAAATATAGTAATACTTAATTCCCGCCTAGTACAAAGCAGTCTTCTTATTATTGTGCTTTGAGCTTCAACGATTGTTGGGGATTATGTTAGCTATCATATTAGACCCATTTACAACTTCTCTTTTGCTGTTTATTTTTCCCTGCATGATTAAATTAGGCATTTCATACTTCCGCAGGGTGGCGCATGATGTGGGCAAAGTATTCCAGTTTTCGTTTTTTTTTATTGCTTTAACCAACTTTGCACACTTATTTAATTTTCTTAAAACTTTTCCATTGTTTACTCGTTCTGTCCCACTAATGCGGAGAACCCTTTTAATATCGCCTCTGTGAGTGTCCAACTTTCTACGCCATATAGCAGCACAGAAAAGATATAGCCTCTTACCATTCGTGTCTTCAAACTTAAGTTTGGATTCTGACTGCAGATCTGCACAAGACTTTTTTATGCGTATAAAGGCTGCCTGAGCTCTTTCGATGCGGAACTCAATCTCCATTGTTGATGTCTAAGTCTACTCTCTACTTTTGTTGTCTAGTGCCAATACCAGTTAGCAATTATTGGATTCCTTGTCATATATACCAGCTGTTCTTAGGATTTGCATACGTTTACTATATTTTACAACGTCAAATGCTTTATCAAAGTCTATCAGACATGCAAATACACCAAGATTGACATCCGAACATGGTTGTGTCATTACCTACACTCCAAAGATTATCTCGTTTATTCCGAGGCCACTTTGAAATCCAAATTGTGTTCCGGTTAACTTTTTTCCACTCTCTAATATATTTTTCAATAGTTATCCGTAAAAATACTTTCAGAAAGTGGCTCATTAAACTGATTGTGCGATCCTGCATTTCCTGGCTATATTCTTCTTAGGGGCTGTGATAAAAATGGACTTCAGCCAGTCTTTCGGAATGATTCCTGGGTCGTATATCGCAATAAACAGATTCATCACGGTTTTAACACCCATGTTTCCCAAGAGCCTGAGTATTTCACCTGTCACTCCATCAGAACCAGGAGCCTTCAGGCTTTTTTAAAGAAATCTATATTATACAGTTTACATCTTTCCAATTTGTGTTGTTGATCTAGTATGATCCTGCTATCTGCATGTTCTGGTCCTTCTTGGTTGTTAGCTCGCTTGATTCCAGAAATCCACTTCATCTTCTTGTGTAGATTAAATAAATCGTGTTTCTTGTAATGTAGCTCAATTTCTTCGCATTATTTTCTGTGTCATAATGCTTTCTCTTATCGAATTTTCTCTCTGTATTTGTATTTTCTGTACTGTGTTGTTTTTGTTTTTTTTTGTTTCCGTCTTTCATCTATTAAGGTAAGAATTCCATCTGTCGTCAATTTTTGTTCTTGTCCGACCGATCTTTTTTTAAGAATCTTTTCTTGAATTTTAAGCGTAATCTCTTTTAGTTTGTTCTATTCTGTCTCGATGTTTGCTTTTTGTCGAGTAGCTATAATTTATCTTCAGGGATTTTCATGCTCAGTTTTGGAGTTGCTTGGGGTTTGTTATTTTTTTTAATCGTAATGCTGCTTCTGATAATAAATTGTGGCCACTTGGGAAATCTGCTTCTGGGTACATCTTTACCGTTTGATTGATTTTCTAAATATTTTGTTAATGGTTATATAATCGATTTGATTTTTTTATCTATTGCAGCAGCCGGCGCTCTCCAAGTGTATAGACGCGTCCTTGGGAGTGTTAATAAGTTACTGATTTTTAATACAAAGAGTTGTTGTCCTCTTTTAGTAAAGTATTTTTAAACGCCAAATAAATAATGTTTTTTTGTGAAACTTGGTAAATTTTCGAACATACTGTAAGTAATACCATCGAAACCCAAAAAAGTGGCTTGTTTCTTATGTGATTATTAAGTTCTATAAGCACACAAGTTGTAGTGACAAATGGTGGGCTCCTATCAAGATTTTGGAGATTTCAAGATTGACCACAATCAGCGCCAATTTTTTTAATGAACAACTGAGTCATCTCGCTTGCCATGGGGTTGGTAAGAACAGAATTTAATCTTTTTTAGCATTTAGGCTACTACACAATCATTTTTGTCCAGCTTAAATTTCAAAGGAAAGTTTTCCTTAGTTTATCACTTCTATATTCTTTAAAAATATCATTACGCTTGTCTGAAAGTGATTGGAAATTATCATCCCGCCAGGAAAGGAAGAATCTGCCCCCCACTAGTTTTTTTCCCGTGAATAGATTTACATATAAAGTCAATAATTTGATTTGTATTATCGGAAATGACTTTAAAGTAAAAGGTTTATTTGATCTAGCAGTCATTTTTAAGATTCCATCTCAGATATAGGGATGTTAGGTCCATTATGTATCATGGATTTATTGAGACTCAACTCAAGCAAGACAATGATCAGATCCGTAAGTACTTTGTAAGAATTGAATTAACATACAGATTAGAAAATATGATAGTTAAATCCAGCGTTACTCGAACTACCGAGTAGGGCACTTTTGCCTTTATTCCTTATAACCAGATTTTGGAAATTCTCTGTTCAAATAAGAGTCAATAAGACAGATACGTTTCATTCCGAAATCATTTACGTCCTTCATAAATAGGTCATATTTTTGATTCACGAATAGGGTCCAAGTTAAGTTCATCACAGATAGATTTGCGTAATTGACACCAGAAGGGTATCCCATAACAGCGCACCTTATATTGCGTGGCACCTCGCACCACATAGAGCGCTTCCACTTTGCATACCAGTGTCCACGTTGATGGCCCCTACATCGCATTGATGCAGTGTGTTTATTAACTTGGTTACCTCTTGAATAAAAAAACATCTATTATAAGGAATTTCATTAGCTTTATAACGACGAAAAAAACACATTGATTTTTTCTTAATATATGAAGATGACTATATATCTACATTATTTTATAGAAAATCAAAACAAACAATTTCTGCACGAAAGCCTTACGAGTAATTTAAAAATGTGGGACAAATTTGAATAATTTATTATCGCAACTATCATTTTTTTCCTTAAAAAAGTTTTCATTTAAAATCATACACGACTTAGATATTAAAGATGCTAACGTACCAAATTTTAATGTACATTTTGAAGGCATCTGACCTAGTAAAAGAACACTAAACTCACCTAACAACGACCCAATAATATCTCTTAATGATGACTATTATCGGGTAGGTTCGGATTTTTCTTTCTCGTTACTCTGCCTATACTTCCATATCACAAATTTCTTACTTTATGTGTAATATTTAAATCGAGCGCCACCAAGCTTTAATTTAGGATAAATAAAACTTTAAAAAAATAGTTGTATTGAATTTAACCACTATCAATTGAATCTTTGTCATTTAAAAACCAACACATTGGAAACAAATTATATAAGTAAACGTCAGTCATAGTATTTGTTACTTATCCTTAAGCAAAAAATGTACTGAAAAAAAAAGATTTTTTACTGAATTCCATCCACCAGGGAGCTTAATAACATCCCAACAAGAAGTGAAAGAATTAAGTTGACCCTTACTGAGTTTAAATTTATTCTACAATTACAATAACCGAAATCACAACTAACTTATTTGACTTAGGGCACGTGAATACAAAACCCAGAAGTTTATTCTTTATATATATATATATATATATATATATATATATATATATATATATATTCTATATAGAATAACAATTAGATTACAAGATATAAATAAGAATTTAATCAAATATTTAGTTTAAACTCCTAAGAAGATTTCCCCCTTAAATACCCCTTTTCCTCTGTTATGATTAGCCCAAAGTCTCAGAACCACCTTGTATGATAACCGATTATATAAAACAAATCTCAATTAATTGCTATCTCTATCTAGAAAAACCTCAAAAAAGATTTACTGAATACAAATATATTCAGTAAACTTTGCCTCAAATAACATCAGTTAGGTTACTGGATAAGATACAAGACTCAGATTATTTTCTATTATTTTATATTATATATATAAAGTACCCCCCTTAAAATTTTGAGTATAGTTAAAACAAATAGTTATGTTTACATAAGAGAACTCTCTATTAAAGTATTGGATAAATGCTGTATAGTGAACGTGTTCAGTTTAGGAATTCCTTGGACATTGTATGTTTCAAAATTAATGAATCTGTTACCGCTTTCAAAATGTTGAAGATAATTCTTGAAAACTCAGCTTAAAATTTACTTGTCAACATTGTCGGATGAAAGACTTCTCTATACTGTCAATCGAAAACGATATGACAATTATAAACCGATTCGCTAGGACGCCTTAATTTAAATTTTCTTTTGTGTTCAAAAACGTTTGAATTTTGTAATATATTTTTTGCTATAAAATTATTCAGCATTCTCTTTTCCCGTTAGGCTCTAGTAACTGTTATTGCAAAAATTAAGCTTTTTTAAAAAATCATGAGGAGAGCTCCAAAATTTCAATTAGCCTAGGGCCCTCGAAAAACACGATCCGCCACTGAGCATTTCCCCTTTCGTTTAAATTTACGATATAATAAATGTGCATGTTCAAAACTTACACCATCTTCATAAGTTCAAATGAGTAAACAATTTAAACACGTGTAATAGATATACTCAAACATAACTTTAACGAGATACATTAAGGGATGAGTTAAGAGCACTAGATTTAATGCCGCATTGAAAATGATGATGTTTTACTTGAGGCATTTTACTTTACCAGCATTTTGACGATTAAATTTTCACTATGAAATTTGATAATATGAAATATAAAAATGTAATGTTTGTCAAACTAAATCATTAAAAAAATCTCTACAAGACCTCGGTTTCATTAAAAATGTGTACACCCTGTTCCACATAAAAGAATCCACTATGTGGAAAACCGTAAAAGATACGAAAAAAAGTTTCTTTAAATTTGAAGTTTTTTTGAAATATAATGTTTCAATATACTGGGTGTCCCAATTTTGCTGGGACATCAAATTTAAAATTTTAATTGGGACACCCTGTATTTTTGTCCATGCTTTCATTCCTTGTCAGAAATAAACATAAGTTGTCAATTTAAACTATAGACGATTTCTGCGTAGTTTCCGTAATAATTAAGGTTATATATGATTTTTTAAGAAAAGTGAAAAAAAAAATAATTTTTTTAAATAGAACACCCACAATGTTATTATTTATGGAAATGATCATAAAAATACCTAGTATATATATATATATATATATATATATATATATATATATATATATATATATATATTTATGTATATATATATATATATATGTATATTATTATATATATATATATATATATATATATGTATTTATATATATATATATATATATATATATATATATATATATATATATATATATATATATATATATATATATATATATATATATATATGTATATATCGTGTTTATGTAAGGCCGTGGAAGCGTTCTTTGTGTATTTATGGCCGTTTAACCGATTTTCTAAGTATTGTTATAATTACGGAATTTATATAGATCTCACCCATCGGTTAAAACATTCAGAACACCAAAATTATTACTAAAATAATATTGTCTTTTCCAAGGTAAGGTACATATAAATTTTTTTTAATAATTTACGCTGTAGTTGTTTTATTAAATGTTGTGAGTACAGAAATATATTAATTAATTAATTCTTCAATAGTTAAGTATTATGAATGTTTGTTTTGTTACGTATAGTATACATGTTAAATATTTGCGTATGTTTGTTGAAAAGTACTAATCCACGTATTATGTATATTTTTTAGACATGCAATAAAATGCTCTTGAAAATGCTTCAAACAAGAAGCGAAACGTCGAGCTAGTTGCAGGAAAAAAAGTTTCATTAATTAAACCTATACCCAAGAAAATTAAAAACTTTTAGTATATATATATATATATATATATATATATATATATATATATATATATATATATATATATATATATATATAAATACATATATATGTATATATAAATATATATATAGATATATATATATATATACATATATATATAGATATATATATATATATATATATATATATATATATATATATATATATATATATATATATATATATATATATATATATATATATACAAATATATATTTTACTATTTTGAATGGGGGTGGCTATGGCAGGTTAATTTGTGAGATTGTGAAAATTATTGTATCTTAGCTGCATTAAAACGCACAAGATTTTTAGTAACTCATTTTACTATTTGATAGAGGTTCTGGCTTAAATATAATAGGAGTAGATTATCTCCTCCTATTATTCATTTCGGTCTTGAAAACCGGTTGCAATTAGATTGCTGGTAAAAGAAAGTTTTCCAGTGGTTGAGAAAAATGGTCTTACTGTAGGAAATTTGAGAAAATCTGGTAAGAATAAAAGTCAGTTCGAGAGCGCACTTTCTAGGCCATGGGCTGTCAAAGCTGTCAAACCTGTCAAGGCCAGAAGGATGACTTAAATTTCCAGAGAATATGCTAAACATTTTTAAGCCACAAAGTAATTCGAAGAGGGAAACCCGGAGGAGGAATTTAAGTGCTATCTGCGAGGAGTTTTTGTGCAAAAATTATAGCTTTTGTTTCAGATATCGAGATGATTTCGTCACCATCCACACGTTTATCTTTGAGGCTTCTATAAAACAAACAAATTTGCTATTTTCAAATAAAACTTTTTATATCACATCGTTCCCCGTTTTTTTCTGAAGCACGAAAAGTCTATATACATAATCAAACGATAGACCATAAAATTTGCTTTAAAAAAAACTCTTGATTTTATTCAGGTCGTAAACATTTCCATTTCAGGTTTTACTTTGTAAGTAGCTACTTATTAACTCAAGCTCTATTGCTAATCGTAAAATGCCACAATGATATAGTCTAAATAAAAGTTAAAACCAAGAATGTAAAAGTTTTATAGGCGATTTAAATTTCTGACTTTTACCAGAATATAAAATAGAAACTGCTTTCGGTATGGCTAAATGAACAAAATGGTTTTTATCTTTGTTGCGTGTAGTTAATTTAGTTTTTATAGGTCCTGTAGAAAATACAGGGTTGTTCAAAAGAAACGCACACATTTCTTATCTTTTGTATGAGTTATTTTTCACAAAAACGACGGAACATATGAAGTAGTTTAAATGGCTTGTCTTTGTAATATTTTAGCCCCCTTCCTGCAACTCCTTAATTTATAGGCACCCCAACTATGAGAAGGTTAAACTGAATCCGATACTAGCAACAAATTAGGATTTTTAGTTATAGTAAAACGAATCCACATAC
The DNA here is from genome assembly GCA_030620095.1 of Kuschelorhynchus macadamiae. Classification (NCBI taxonomy): domain Eukaryota; kingdom Metazoa; phylum Arthropoda; class Insecta; order Coleoptera; family Curculionidae; genus Kuschelorhynchus; species Kuschelorhynchus macadamiae. The sequence goes on from JAUTXW010001025.1 coordinate 158,135, forward strand.
GTTTTTTAATTAAAATTAATATTCGAGGGGATCCTCAGAACTCACCTGATTCACCTAATGTAACAATTAATGCTAAAGATGATCTCTACCTTCTACTTGACATGCACCGAGTCTGTGGTAAATATTATCAGCCGCTGGTAAATTAGTAACCTCCATCCTTATTCTATCTTGTAGGTCTTCAACGCTGTTTTGTCTATTTTTATATACTTTTTTCTTCAAACACCCCCAGAGAAAGATATCCAATGGTGTAAGGTCCGGAGACCTTGGCAGCCGTTCAATGGGACCCCGTCGACCTATCCACCGATTTGGAAAAAATTCGTTCAAGTACCTTCGAACATTTATACCAAAATGGGGTGGTGCGCCATCTTGTTAAAACCATATTGTTTCACGGGGAATATCTGGATCACCCTCATTAGGAAACATTACTGCTAATGCAGTTATTAAATCGAATGAGAGGAAATCTAAGTAACGTTCCGGAGTAAGATTTTCTTTAAATAAATAAATAAATATATATATATATATATATATATATATATGTATATATATATATATATATATATATATATATATATATATATATCAGACCAGAATCTCTTGTTGTCTAAACTGGCCTCCATTAATAGTGAAGGCAATGGTTGGTTTAAAAGCTATATGTCCAATAGGCAGCAGGCTGTCCAGATATATATGGAAATATCACATGAAAAGCTTGAGAATGGTGTTTTGTTAGTGGGCGAAGACTTTTCACAATGAGCAGTGCGCAACTGTCTTATAATTAATCCTCGAAAAAACCCAAGCAATAATGTTTTCCCATACAGAATTGGATCTTGATAAAGTGCAGAATGTACTTACAGATGTATTCATGGTCTAGTAGATATCATATCAGTCAGCATGTCGCTGAGACATACAGCTGTAATATGGGTCAGATGAGGTTTTTGCACATGAGCTCTAATCTACAAAACAGTATACCTGGGCAGATTACGACGCTTTGGTGAAACGGGGCAAAATTCACGAAGTTAATACAAGGTATAGGCAAATTATTGATATACCCAGAGACCACACGGAACTTTTAAAATCCCGACTTTACTACCTGGCAGCTCATTTGTATAATATTTCCCCTGACTATTTTCTGGCTAGAATAGTTACATTTAAACATAAAATTAGACATTATTTAATTAATTCGCAGTAAAGCCTATAACTTAATGTTGGATGTCATATTAGTTTGTAATATATATATATATATATATATATATATATATATATATATATATGTATATATATATAAATACAATTTTATGCTTGTCTGGTGATTATTAAAACACGCTCTACGAACTACCATTTGTATTGGTTTTTATACTTATGCAATAAAAGTTTATTTATTTATTTATGTAGATATAAATTTGCGGGTTTTCATTTAATATTTCATAGATGGCACCATTTCCGGTTAAACCGGATTTGGACAAAATTGTCAAATATGGGTTAAAAGTTGACAAAAACTGATATTTTGAAAAACAAAGGATAAAAAGGGGGCAAAAAAACCTTCACCGAATTAATATCTATTTATTCATATTCGTGAAGTATAACTACCGACACAGTTTCGTGAAATATTCTTCATTGAGCTTATGTAACAAGAATGATAGGCGCCGATGTTACGGAACTGAACCGACACGTCACTGATATGTATAAATAAACCCTAATGGGGTTCATTTGTACGCCACTATTCGCTAATACTGAGAAAAATGTATTATAAGAAATGTATTTTTTGTCCATGTTCTTATTACACCGAGTTCCATTTTAATCTAATAATTCGGTTTAAATTTAACACCTTGAAAATTAAACCATTATGGACTTTTGTCATCCTCTTTAACGTATTTCATATAGGTAACTACCTTAAATTGTCAATTTTGAAGGAGCTCGTCCATCAATTGCTTATTAATGACAGTAATATTAACCTATTTATAATATATTTTTCATTTTCTTATACTGTTGTGCCATTACGTACCTTTTTTAAACAACTTCTTTAAAAAATATGTAAGAAAATCTGTTTCTATACAGGTTTGTTCAAAAGAAACGCACAAAATTCATATCGGCTGTGTGAGCCGTTTTTCACAAAAAAGATAGAACATGTAGAATGGTTTAAATGGTTGTTCGCCTTTTTGTAATATTGTCAGTCCCCTCCGGGCAACCCCTTAATTTGTAGGCAACGCATTTTTTTCAAATGGCAACATAGATCGTGTGGGGGTTCTATGAGAAGGCTTCTAAAACTGAATCCAATACTGGCAACAAATTAGGGGTCTGCTCATTTCATTACAGAAAAAGGAGTTTTCGTACCTTTTCAATTAAAATTAACTATCAAAGTAGATCCTTATACAATGCGGAACGACCTTGGTTACCAACATATATATATATATATATATATATATATATATATATATATATATATATATATATATATATATATATATATATATATATATATATCTATCAGATCAGAATCGATAATTGTGTGTATTGATTATTCCATTTAAATAAAATGTAGCCTCATTGGAGTAGGAAATATTTTGAAAAAAATATGCGTTTCATCATCACATCTTCCCATCATTTTTTCATAAAATTGTAATTTCCTGTCGAAATCTTCTTCAAGAAGTTCCTGTACAACATGCAATTTATACGGGTGATACTTCTAGTTCATTAATAATCGCTGTACAGAAGCTTTACTGACATCATTATTTAACGCTAAGTATTAGTTGAACAAATCGACTTTTTTGTACTGGTAGAAGTATATCAAATATTTTGTCTTCAGTTAAAGCAGGTGGTTTGCCCGTTTTCGGTAAAATCCGTAATTATCCCATGCTCTTCAAACTTGTGAAATATCAAAGTTACACTTGACCGCCTAATTGTATTCTCGAGATACTTTTCATTGAACAACTTCAATCCTGGCTCCGTACTTTGTCCCCACAATCTAACAAAATCAAAATTTCAATACGCTGCCTTTCTGAGAGCTCAATAATTCAAAAATGTCAAAGTTCCAAAATATTATCACTTGCTTACAATTCAAAGATCAAACTGAAATATTAACTACTCAGTTTATGATTTTGTGTGTGTAGGTTGCTGGCAAATAAACAACCAAATGTGGGAAAAACTTTTTATTAGCAATCTGCAATGTAAAATTTGTGATATTAGGAACTTGCTTCTTAAAGTGTGGGGCAATAATAAATATCACTATCATTTAATTAGTCCTCTCAAGATAAATCAATAAAATTTTTCCAAGCACTAGACTAGATATATTGATAGAGTCTAATAATTGTTGGTAACTAAGGTCGTTCCGCATTGTATAAGGATCTTTGATAGTTAATTTTAATTGAAAAGGTATGAAAACTCCTTTTTCTGTAATGAAATGAGCAGACCCCTAATTTGTTGCTAGTATCGGATTCAGTTTTAGAAGCCTTCTTATAGAGCCCCCACACGATCTAGGTTACCAGTTGAAAAAAAATGCGTTACCTACAAATTAAGGGGTTGCCCGGAGGGGACTGAAAATATTACAAAAACGCGAACAACCATTTAAACCATTCTACACCGTTTTTGTGAAAAACGGCTCACACAGCAGATACGAATGTTGTGCGTTTCTTTTGAACAAACCTGTATAGAAACAGATTTTCTAAGATATGTTTTAAAGAAGTTGTTTAAAAAAGGTACGTAATGGCACAACAGTATAAAAAAATGAAAAATATATTATAAATGGATTAATATTACTGTCATCAATACGCAATTTTCGTAGTTTGCGTCAAATTAATTTTTAAAATATTTCTCTTTAAACAGATTTACAGTAGGTAAGCCCTAAGCCACATAGTACACCTACCAGATGGAAAAGTATTAATATTCGCCATATACCTAAATGAATATTGAATGTATTAACGGTTGGCGCAACTGGCAAACCGATACACTGTGTTATATCGAGAAGATTCCAGAAAAGTAATCGTTTGTTTAGTTTGGCTTGGTAAATTCAGGATAAGAAGTCTTGGTCGGCGTCTCTTGAGAAGAAAGAAGTAAAGCTTCTTAATTATGCGTATTTGTTGTTAGTGTGATTTTTAAACAGCAATATTGATGGAAGAGCTCCTTCAAAATTGACAATTTAAGGTAGTTACCTATATGAAATACGTTAAACAGGATGACAAAAGTCCATAATGGTTTAATTTTCAAGGTGTTAAATTTAAACCGAATTATTAGATTAAAATAGAACTCGGTGTAATAAGAACATGGACAAAAATACATTTCTTATAATACATTTTTCTCAGTATTAGTGAATAGTGGCGTACAAATGAACCCCATTAGGGTTTATTTATACATATCAGTGACGTATCGGTTCAGTTCCGTAACATCGGCGCCTATCATTGTTGTTACTTAAGCTCAATGAAGAATATTTCACGAAACTATGGAACGCCGTTTTACTTTTTAGTCATACGCGTCTTTGATACCAAATTTAATTGCAAAACATATAAATGATGCTGCCTGCATACAATTTTTATTCTTTTTAATTCTTCCGATATCGAATTTTTGTGGATACCGATTTTACCGAATGACATTTTTATGATAAGCAATTTCTTTGCAGACCATTTCAATTGATACCACAAAAAAGTAGTTGTTTATCCTTTTTTAACACGTATACAGCCTACTTAAACATATATACAAACAAACATATATACATGCGTCTTTCCTTAGTTATTGCATTTCAACAAATCGATGTTAATAAAAATTGGTATGAAATAAATGCTATATACAAAAATCAGTTTAAATATTTAATAAATTGACTCTTATTAAAATGTAATCGCTTCAAACGGGATCGCATTAAATTAATATTAATACCGAAAACATTAGAATGCAATAACGACTTTGTGGAGATTAATTTATTTCAACCGTATGAAGGCAAATCTGATTTAAGAACTCATGTAATAAAAAAAATTAATTTATTTTTATCGCATATCAAAAAAAATTAAAGCATCTCTTACGATATCATTTCTTTTTAATGTCAATTCCATTAACACCCTAAAAATGTAAATAGAATAATGCTCATTATTTTGATTTTGATTTTCGTTTATATGTAATTTATTATATATTTTTAAGTTAATACGAGATTTAATTGTATAAGAGTTGTGGAATTTAAATGATTAGCGGGTATAAGGTAACTGATTTTATTTAATATGCATTGTTTTGATTACGAATTTTTATTAATGTCGATTCTTCTGAATATCAATTTTCATTGAATGCAGCCACCTTGTTTCAATTTTAATTATCGGACGTGGAGCGATCTAGTGCAAACTAAGAACAACAAGAGCAGAAATCTGTAATTTTTTAAATACCCGAGTTTCTGGCTAGGCATGGGTTCGAAGATTTAAAAGTGCATCTAAAATTAAGACTGTGTTGTGCATGACGTTATGACGAGTCGGATGCGAATAATGAAAAACATATTCGTAGGTAATCAATGACAGTTAAAACGTGTTTAATTATTGTTCGATTGGGAATACTTAGTTATTAAATCATTGCGGAATACGATATACACCCCTATATTTAAAATGTGACCACGTACAAAATACAGATCATAATGAAAAAAAGTTAAAACGAACGTATCTAGCTCCCAACATCCTATTCCAAAACAAGCTATTCTATATATTTATACCAGAATAAAGAAAACAAGGTTTTGAATTTTCCAGCTATAATTCACAGATTACCACACAATGTAATTTGTAATGGCAAATTGCAATTTCTCCTGGAAGCTGTGTGCCCGCGACATGCTCTACTACAGTTTTTTTTGGCTTCTTAAACGTGATTTAAAGTAGGCTGTCCAGATTTTTTTAAAGTGAAAAGAGTATATTTCGACGAAATGTAAAAATAGGTACCAGCGTATAATAATTAAGTAAAGTCTTATCACTTTCGCAGAATTCAATGACTTTCAATAATAATTATAATACACATAATAATATGGACTAAAAATAACAAAAATAATTAGAAAATGGCACCAGATTTCGCAAAATAGAGATCATTTGTCCCAGATTTCTCATAATAGAGGATATTTGTCGTATTTATGGAAATAGTAAGAGTACCAGAGTACATGGACCCGAAAAAGAGAACATTCCTCTTAAAAAGAGTATATGTGGTCACCCTATTTAAAGCAAACTGTAGTAAGGTTGTATAGGTATATCACTATATCTTTATTTACAATATTTATTTGATAATTAGGACACTATTTTCATGTTTGTCTCCCTTTTTTAATATGTGAGTAATTATTATAATTTATAGGTATGTGCACTTCACTTTCAAAGCTGCGTGTCGATCAAGATACGGATTTACAAAAATGAACACATCAGTGGTGTATTTAGAATGCCGTCTTAGAGGGGGAGGCAAACATTTGATAACTAAAAAAAAGTTCTAGGTTCTTGTTGGAACAACATAAGCATGAAGACTAAAAAAACAAAGTTCTCAATGTTTGTGAGGTAAAAGTCCCGAAATGCTTTATATAATGTAATTTTTGCTTGGGTTATTAGCTCGGGGGGAAAGGGGGTGCAGGGTGCATTTGTCTCCTGCACGTACTCAAACCGAAACTGTCGTATGTTGGAATGCAGAACATGTTATATTGAAGAATACCACAAAACTAAAACATTGCATTCATGCCCTATTATCTTGGTAATTTTGTTCACAAGGTCTCTTTACACACAGCTTTGTAGGTTACACAAGTTTAACCTACAAAGCTGATTTTTTTTTTCTATATTTAGTTTTTACATTCTGGTACTCACGCACATATTATGAAATCAAGGGCTTTTAAAAAACGCAGGTGTATCTAAAAAAAAAATTAGTTGATCTGACCGCGAAAAAGAAACGTCGGATTTCAAATCTATGCGCACCATCTTGTTGATAATGGAAAGTAGCTATAAAGATATAAAATTTATTTTGTGATATCTCTTCAAACGCAGCCTGAAAAAAATAAAATATGTATAGCTGATTTTTCGGTATTTTACGTACCTATATCCTCGGAGGTAGTCATAATTGTCTAACTTTCTCAACTACTTATTATTCGATGTTAAATTGCGCAACTTTGCTCTATTTTAACCGACATTGTATCGAATTTGTAATACCCTGTATATCAATGGTTGAGATATTCCAAGTACAACCATATGTAATTCTCACATTGAATGCTATTTTTTAACTAATTTTTATTTCTCAATCTAGAGTGCTGTGATTTGGCAAAAACTATTAACTTACCTCCAAGAACCCTGAGAAAAATAAAATTATCTGTCTATTCACTAAACATCTTTTACGCCCATTTAAATATTAAACGATTTTTTCTAAAAAATCTTTTTTTTAATGTCGCTCTTCAGGTTAGCCTTTGCGAGTAATATATAATGATACCCCCCACAACAATATGCAGTATTTTAAAAAATCGGCAAATAAAGGCATAATATGCATTTAAGCCTAAGCAATTTCTAGTCACCCTGATATACGAAGGTTCTGGTTTGACACGTCATGGTTGAAGTTACAATATCATAGTAAATCAAAATAACAAACAAATATAGGGCGCCCCATTTAAAAAACAAAAGTTAATAGCAGAAATTCGGAACTAAAAGAAGATACGGCAACACTGTTACAGTAAGATATATCATAAAACAAAATAGATAAAAACTGAAAGTGGAGGTGCTACAGATAGAACGTTTAAACACGCATTTCAGATTTCAAAACATAAAAATAGCTTTCTGGATAAAAAATCAGATTCAGCTTTTGCTGGAAGAACATTCATTGGTTTATTTTACACCTACCAATAAAATAAAGGTTGTGTTGTTTGATTGAAATTGTTATCATTGTATAAACGGGGGCTTAACAATAATGGTTGTATATATATATATATATATATATATATATATATATATATATATATTTATTTATATATTTATTTGATAAATTAAAAAATAAATCCGAATTCAATGGCCGATTCAAATTATAAACCTTTCATTAACATCAGAATCAGACACTATCACTAACCGAGAAAATAAGTGTTACTTCACAGATTGTTTTGTAATCTGTGACAATATAGCTTATACAAATTTATTTAAAACTAAAATCTCGAAGTGTTGAAAGTAGTTTGCCGAACCATCGACGTCGCACGTCATGCGAATACTATTTTTTGCCTTCGCCCTCCCACTTCATATACTAACGGCCCGCCACTGACTCAGGCCCCCGCGCGCCGTCGCGTCGGCAGTGGCCCCAGCACAGAGCTTGCGCGTCTTGTTTTTGTGGGGATTTAATGATTGAAAAGGCCACAACGCGTAAGGCTCAAATATGTGGTGGGGGCCCCGAGAGACATCAGCGAGCGAAATACAAAACTGAGGATTTTTTCTTTTTTTTGTCATCATGTAAATTTTGAGTTGCTGCCGAAGGGCCCCCCATTGACCGTTTTTTTGTCATCGCAAAACTTTGCCTCGCCCAGATGAGCCCCAACCATCGTAAGTAGTTAATTCGGCCTTGTTGCTTCTAGAAAAGCAGCCTCTATAACGCAACATGCGAGTCGCCTTTTAATACTCATTGTTTATAAAATTATGATTAACACCACGATACACTTACAACGGTATGCCCACGCGCCGGTCTCTTCAGCATTCAGCAAGAATATAAAATTGAAGTTTACAAATATCAGATTATCTAAAGTGCTCATCGTGAGGATTCGTGATATTTATTTTGATTAAAATAATTAATTAATTTAAAATAAAAGTTAAGAATGCTGCAAGTAAAATAATTGCAGGGGAAACTTCTATTGACATTTTTAGTTTTTACTTGCAATTGAAAAATACAAACCAGTTTCAAAAGTGCCCTATACAAGTAGCTAAAACCATATTGTTCTATTATTATAGTAAATATATCCTAAATTACCATTTTTAAATTTATCTTAACAGCTTGACGATAAGCGCCAATCCACATTTTTGAAAATGTATTATTTTGGAAATTTGAAATATCTTATATCTGTCACTTTTGTTTATCGATTATAATTTCAATCTCGATTTCTATTGCCTGCAACTGCACAGGTAGGACGTAATAAACTGTATTGAAAATAAAATATTTAGATTCAAAATAATTAGTTTAATAATTTTAAAAACATTTTATTGAAGCGTAAATTCTACAAACGTTTTCAAATGACAATGCATTACGGCATATTTGACTCCCAAACGCTGTACATAGATGTGACATACTTGCGCGAGAAAGACGAGTTTAAATTCGGTCCGTATCATCGTCGTTTATTGCACAAATGATATTAAAAAATCAGCAAGCAAGATTATTAGAATGCAATCCAATGTTAGCGCAATACGCAAACCAAAGAAGTCGGCTCATACTTCAGAACACAGAATTTTACAAACCTTTTTGAGCGCGAAGACTTCTCTTTCGTATGACGACACATTCGCAAATTAATTTGAGTTATCGAACGCACTCACGCAAACACATTATATTTCTTTTGGGAGGCTATAGATGGCGAAACTTCCGATAATAAAAATGCATTCGAGGTGCTTGTATTCAATCGAAATTGATATCAATCGAAATTGGTTTCAATGAAAATAGATAATCATAGAAATTGCTGTAAATAAAAATACCATTCATAAAAATTGATAATCGGCTATATTGTTTCCCACAAAATACTACAAAGTTACTCGTTAAATATTGGATAAATATTGATATCAACAAATTTGTAAGTAATAAAATTATATTATAATAAAAAAAATGCATTTTAATTATAATAATATAATGAAAATTGAATTAATTTTGTAAAGACCCATCCAAATATCCTGACATACATTTTAATAGCTAAATCAAATTAATTGATTGTTAAAAATCTATATGAAGGCTTTAGCTCTAGATGTTCCAAGGATTCAGTTAAAATTACATTTTTATTATATTATAAAATAAATTGCCATAATGAAGTCCCGTTCAATTTAAATTAATACCGGGCATATAGCAGACTAAAAAGTAAAACGGCGTTTCATACGAAACTGTGTCGGTAGTTATACTTCACGAATATGAATAAATAGATCTTAATTCGGTGAAAGGCTTTTTTTGCCCCCTTTTTTGTCCTTTGTTTTTCAAAATTGCAGTTTTTGTCAACTTTTAACCCATATTTGATAATTTTGTTTGACAATTTTGTCCAAATCCGGTTTAACCGGAAATGGTGCCTTCTATGAAATATTAAATGAAAACCCGCAAATTTGTATCTACATAAATAAATAAATAAACTTTTATTGCATAAGTATAAAAACCAATACAAATGGTAGTTAGTATCGCAGAGCGTGTTTTAATAATCACCAGACAAGCATAAAATTATATTTATATATATACATATATATATATATATATATATATATATATATATATATATATATATATATATATATATATATATATATATTACAAACTAATATGACATCCAACAATAAGTTATAAGCTTCACTGCGAATTAATTAAATAATGTCTAATTTTATGTTTAAATGTAACTATTCTAGCCAGAAAATAGTCAGGGGAAAGATTATACAAATGAGCTGCCAGGTAGTAAAGTCGGGATTTTAAAAATTCCGTGTGGTCTCTGGGTATATCAATAATTTGCCTATACCTTGTATTAACTTCGTGAATTTTGCCTCGTTTCACCAAAACGTCGTAAAGATAAGATGATCTGCCCAGGTATACTGTTTTGTAGATTAGAGCTCATGTGCAAAAACCTCATCTGACCCATATTACAGCCGTATGTCTCAGCGACATGCTGACTGATATGATATCTACTAGACCATGAATACATCTGTAAGTACATTCTGCACTTTATCAACATCCAATTCTGTATGGGAAAACATTATTGCTTGGGTTTTTCGAGGATTAATTATAAGACAGTTGCGCACTGCTCATTGTGAAAAGTCTTCGCCCACTAACAAAACACCATTTTCAAGATTTTCAAGTGATATTTCCATGTATATCTGGACAGCCTGCTGCCTGTTGGACATATAGCTTTTAAACCAACCATTGCCTTCACTATTAATGGGGGCCAGTTTAGACAACAAGAAGTCGATGCTTATAGAATCAAACGCTTTGGTCATGTCAATCAAGACAAGCGGACAACGATTACCACGATCCAAGTATTTAGTAATATCACTTGCTATTTTAAGTAATGAGGTAGCACATCTGTGTTGAGGTCTAAAACCTAATTGAAATTTGAGCAAAATATTATGCATGGTAAGAAAATAAAAAAGTTGAGCCTTGAAAATCTTTTCCAGTATCTTAGAAGCAGCAGGTAAGACACAAAAATGCTTTAAATAAAAAATTCAGTGTTTTTATATATTATTTTTAAGAAAAAAAAGAGGTCAATATTTAGAAATATAGACCTATATAACTTGTAACTTTGTATATTGTTTCACTTTTTTTGCTGATCATAAATATAATAGGTTGGTATCTGAAAACGCCGGGAGGTTTTCATTAATATATTAATTTAAGCGGACTGTAACTATATGGTTATTACTAAAATACACAAATATATATGTTGGCCTATTATAGAAATGATAAATAAATAAATCCTCTGTACCCACAAGTCACTAAAGAAACTGACACTCATATATGAGCAATCTTACAGGTACTTTAAGGTAGGAAATACGTTTGTTAAATTTAGACTTAAATAATGCAAAGGCCTGCAACTAGAGGCTTGACCTTTTCTTTTGTCACCAAATAAATAAATAAAATTATTAATTAAATGTGCGGGTTTAACATTTCCATCCACCAAAAAAACACCGTTTTTTTCTGATAAAAAAATAAAATAATAAAAGATAATCTGGGATTTAACACTTAAGATTAATCCTAAAAAAAAGAGTGATTCTGAAACAACAACAAAAAACTAAAGAATTGACTAAGTCAATTAATTAAAAGGCAGTGGACAAAGTTTCACCACTGGCCGTTGCATCGTACCGCGGAAGGTCTTTACAGTAACTACCCGAACTACACCATCTTTTCCCAGAGTTTGACAATGCGAGCCAAATCCCATTGAAGGGGTGACTTCTGTTCATTTTTCACTACAGCCAGTCTAACGATTTCAATTTTTGACATTTGTTTTGTTCACTTTGCTCTTTGCTGGAGAGTGTGGAGGTATTCGTGCTGCCAACGTCTCCAAAACTCAGCTTGCATGCGCTGAACAAGTTCCATTTACTCAAACGGTTAATTTTTAAGTGAGATAAAAATCAGGATCCGGAATAAAACTATTTATAGGTTCGAGGGTCATGAAATAAGCTGGTGTAAGTGGTTGAAAATCATTTGGATCATTACTAACTGCGCACAGAGGGCTCGCGTTTAATAAGAAGCGTATTTAATTCCGCGTAGGTAAGTACTTGAGTACCAACAACTCTATTAAGGTACGTCTTGACCGATTTAACTCCGGCCTCGGTCAAACCATTAAAATGTGGTGATCCGGGGGGATTAAACTTCCACTGGATGGAAGTTGCGACTGCTGCTAGCTTTGAATATTCAAGGAATTGCTTGTTCGCGCCAATAAAATTGGTACCTTGGTCACTCAGAATTATTGAGCATCGGCCACGCCTTGAAACAAAGCGCCTAAAGGCGGCAATAGAGGCCTCTGAAGTGAGATCTGAAACAAGCTCTAGGTGAATGGCTTTTACAGCACAACAAAAAAAATACAAATACTTTACTTGAGAAACCCATAGATATGGAAGATCAACCATGAATGTGGCATAAGATTTCGGTTTGGAGCGAAAGCACCTCATGCAATGGGATAAATATTTGTGAATAGAAGTACGGCTTAAAATCCAAAACTGCTGCAAAAGTAAATATTGTAGAGTTCTAAAACTTGGATGAAGATTTTCCATGTGAACATGCTCTATTATAAGCTCAGTAAGTCGATGGGACTTCGGCATAAGTAGAGGATGTCTTTTATTGTAGGGTAACTCAGCATATTTTATTCTACCACCCACCCTAAGGCAGCCATTTTATCTGTGAAAATAGCAAGCTTGCGAAAAGGCTTGGGTAATAGACGAATTTTATGAATAGTGACTTTTATATCGGAAAAACACTCGTATTGTACAAGCAAAGTTTCTTGTTTTTCCATTGGAGATAAAATGTCTTGATTTATTTTGTTCTTTGATTTCAGGATAGAAATAAATCGCAATATGTACGCGACAATGCCTGAATCTTAGGAAACGCAGAAAATCGATTCAATAACAAAGTCAGAAAATTCTCACTGACAGTTCTTGTAAAAACTAATTTCCTCTGCTCCTCTGTTGCATCAGGAATTGGAATATGCGACATAGTAGGAGAGGACGGCCAATGTAATGAAGATTTTTGTAGCCACGATGGGCCATGAAACCAAAGGTCCTTATTCTCTAACTCCGCGGGTGTTAGACCGCGTGAAGCACAATCAGCTGGGTTGTCTGCGGATAGCACATAATGCCAGGAATCGAATGAAATTACATCTTGAATGTGATACTCGATTGGCTGTAAAAGGCTTCCAGCGGTGGGCTGAAGAAGGCAACCAAGCCAGAACGACTTGGGAATCAGTCCAAGCCAAAATAGCATCGAACGTAATGTATCTGGAATAGACTTGCTTAATGTAATGTATCAAATCACTAAGTAAAACTGGGGCTACTAACTCAAGTCTAGGAATGGACTGAGATTTAAGGAGTGCAACCCTAGCTTTACCTGAAACAAAATATACTTGAACCTCTCCAGAAGTTTGTTCAATTCTAAAATAGACCACGGCACCGCAGCCAATCTGCGACGCATCACAGAACCCATGTGACTCAACACGGACAGGATGATCGGCAAATGAGCGTCTCGGTATTTCGATTTTAGAAAGCTTTGGAAGTTCGTTTCTGAATCTGTGCCATTGCTGAACAATATTATCACTCGGGCGTCCATCACAGGGAGTTTCAGTTATCCACAGCTGTTGCATAAGACGCTTAGCAAATAAAACCACTGGTGAGACGAAACCTAACGGATCATAAATACGAGCAATTTCTTAGAGTATAATATGTTTAGTGCAAGGGCGTTCAATGGGTGAACATGCATAGGAAAATGCATCTTCGGAGGGATTCTACTCTAAATCCAGAATTTTAATAAAAACAGGATGATCTTTATCAAATGTAAAGGGCATCTGCAAATGAGGTAAAGACACAAAAACAAGCAGGGTTTCGCCCTTTTTCTAGTTTCAAACTTTACCTTTTCCAAAAGCTCGATAAGCTCTGATTGGAGCCTTAGCAACGATTCCAAAGAATCAGAACTGACAAGTGCGTCGTCCACAAAAATATTGTTTTAAGACATCTGCCGCCCGAGGGAAGGCATCACCTTCCGAATGGCTAACTCCTTAAGGGTTCCTAAGGCACGGTCAGGTGAACTAGATACTCCATAAGTAACTCTGTTTAACACATATTCTTCCAAAGGCTCAGTATTCGAAAAACGCTACAAGATCCTTTGAACATCTCTATGAGATGGGTGAACCAGAATGTGCTTGTACAACTGTTTTATGTCACATATAAACACGAAGGGATTAATTTTAAAAAGGAGAAGAATCGTAGCAATATCCTGTTGGAGCTTGGGCCCCGTAAAGAGACTATCATTGACCGAGATATCTTTTGAAGTTGTACAGGAAGCATCAAAAACAACACGAATTTTGGAATTTTTTTGAATACAGAAATGTGAAACATAATATGCCGAAGCAGACTCATACTGAGAAGAATCAAGCAATGACATATGTTTTAAGTCCAAATAGTTTTGCATGAATTCCGAATAAGCTATCTTTAAAGTAGAGTCTTTAGATAAACGCTTTTCTAGCATGTTAAATCTTCTAATGGCTTGTAAATATGAATTTCGAAGCTGGCTTAGTTTGTTTAAAAGGTAGGGAAACCACAAATTGCCCTGATGGCTCCCGGTATGTAGTTTGTTTAAACAAAGTTTCACATTTGTTGTTATCCGGTGACATCGATAAAGGCTTAGAAATAGATTCCAGCTCCCAAAATTTTTGAAGACAAGAATCAAGCTGAGGCTCCGATGAAACATGAAGGTTAACTGAATAATTTTCGACCGATAAACCTGAAGCTCTAACTTGTAGAATCCAACCAAATATTGTTTTAATGGCCACTGGTTGGTTCGGATACCCAACTACACGACCTGAGCATAAAATATAAGGCACCAGCTCGGCCCCGATTAAAATGTCAATAGGTCCTGGTGTATGAAATTTCTTTTTTGCAAGAGGCAAATGTTGAATGTACGCCCATTTGAACCTATTAATAGCCATTTTTGGCTGCTCAGAACAAATTTTGGGAATAATGATGGCCTTAAATTGGAAACTTGGATCTAATTTTCCTAAAGGTTTAATATGACACTGGGTTATGCCACGGTTGCAAGAAGAAGACATATTATTGAGACCCTCAATGGGCATTGAATATCTTTTACGAGGCAAGCCCAATTGATTAGCACATGGCTCTGAAGTAACATTAGCCATGCTGCCAGTATTTAACAAAATACGCACAGTCTGAAAATTTCCACTACTATCCATAATTTCTGCCCCAACTGTAGAGAGTAAAATTGTCGTTAGAGGCTAAATAAGTGTACTTTTTCCTACTAGGAGAGGCTCCGCGGCTATTTCCACCTGGTTTGCTTATAAGAAGGGTTTGGACCTAGCGTTAACTTAGCCACGAACTCAACATTCGAACTATCTGTATGATCGCTATTAAAATGGAGTATTCTATGATGGGGAAGTTTACATACTTTACAATGAGTAGCACTTGGACACTTTTTTACAGAATGATGTGAACCTAAACAATTAACACATAACTTGTATTGTTTTACCAATAAAAATCTCTCATTTGGATTTTTGGCAAGAAATCGTTGACATCTACATAAAATGTGTGAACCTGCGCAAATGAGACATTTAGTTTTGTCATTTGTAACCTTAGGAGTGACTACAAATGAAGAAGTGTGCCGGTTTATATGTTTGGATTTGAATAATGTATTACCTGAACTAGGTACCATAAGCTGCACTGAATCTAAAGCTTTACAATATGATTCCAAAAACTCTATGAGATTTTTGTAGGTAGGTAAATCAACTGACCTATATTCCTTTTCAAATTCAGTGCGCGTAGTAGTATCCAGCTTGGGCAACATCATGTTAAATAATAAAAAATCCCAGTCATCAACATTAAATTTTAATGCCCCTAAGGCTGCAACATTTTCTGAATAAGTATCTAACAACAACAATCTAAGCTCTTTAGCTGACGCTTTTTGTATAGAAGTTGCATTAAAGATTACATTGTAATGGGTAGTGGCTGCAAAACTTTTCTCTTGATATCTCTTAAGTAAAGTTCCATAAGCTATAAGATAATTATTGTCTTTAATAGGTATACCTTTGATTAAATTTAATGGTTCCCTTTTAAGTAACAAATGCAAGTACTGAAACTTGTACATCAGTTAAACTTGCGCTGTCATGCACAATACTTCTAAAGAGATCAAAAAAGGAAGGCCACAACTTGAAATCTCCTTCAAAATCAGGAATATTTATTTTAGGCAAACAAGACTCTATCCTCTGACTAGAATCCTATAAACTACTATTTAGAGCGCTAGCCGGAGCATTAGCACCGTAAATTTCTCTTTTGATTCTTTTAATTGAATAATAAAAACTATCAGCCCTTTTCCGAACCTCCTCATGAGATCGAAAATCATCATCATTAGACAAAATATTAAATCCGAGTTGTGTGACTGACTAAATTCTGAATACTGTTGCTCCACCTCGTCTACACGTACTAAAATATCTACTTTTTTAGACACGTCACTCTGTGCTTTAACGCCAGCCCCATATGTTTCTTTTAAACGGTTAACAGCTAGTCTATTTAACTTTTCCCCAGCCATGATTAGTTTATAAAAAAAAATCCAAATATATTAAATAATCAATAATAGATATTAAGAGACATCAAAATGTTTTCCTTTAACAAATATGTTTTATATAAAGAATAACTAATTATTATGAAGAAGTTGGCAGTAGGAATGTACCAAAGACTTAAAAAACCACAAATGATTCAATTTTTAAATGCAAACCGTATGTAAATTAACAAATAGTATCTTGCCTATAAATTAGTAGTAGGGGGAATGGGGGCACATTGATACAATTTTTTTAAGAACCTAGAAAATGCCTTCTAAATTATTTTAATACTAAAAATCATATTTTGTATTTAAAGAATAATGATTATATTTTTATATTTTATATATATTTTTTATGTACTTTAGCAGTATAAAATGGCATGAAATATTTCCTTCTAACTAACATGTAAATCAATGTGCCCCATATCGGGGGTACATTGATACAGGTATGGGGGTACTTTGATACGCATAATATTGTCGGAATGAAATGTTCATTTCAGTTATTATCAGTATATATTAACGTATTAGAACAACAGGGATAATATTCAATATAAAGCAGAAATTATGAAATACAGTATCCAAAATTATTGAATTTAATTTCCTTTAAAAACTTATTTGATACAAACAAAAAGCAAACAAAAATTATTAAAAATGTTTTTAATAATGATTTTTTTAATAATACAGATTAGATGAACATGAAAAAAATAATTAAAAATTATAACAGGAATGATTAATCTTAAAGGTGAAAAGCGACGCCGTTCTGTTAGTACCCTTGGTAATGGTTGGCATTGGCAGTTCGGCGATAATGTCAGAGATATGCACCGCTGCCCCATCTTTTATATCCGGGAAAACAAAAGTTCCTGATGGTTTTTTCCTGAGGTAGGAAACTTGATATTCGTCGCTTTCATATTTAGACATAATTTTAGCAGCAAAGTGCTTGATAGTCTTCTTTTTTTCAAATTTGATTATGACAAAATCCCCTACGTTTAAATTATCTGGTTTTAGCGGAACAGGCATGGTGATATCATCATCTAAAATTTCACCTTCGGAAGAACAAAAGTTTGAGTCTGATGATGAGTCTTTAGTTTCAAAATCGCTGGACTCAGTTGTGGAATCACTTTCTACTTCAGACAATTTTGGTCTTTTCATTTTCTTTGTCGAGTTATTAGTTTCTGGACACAAACCTAATAGCTTTCTAGCTGTTTTAAGTTCTTTTGCACGTTGTCTCTGATTTTTTATAATTTTTTTTTGTTCCTTTATATTTGCCAATTCTTGAAGCCTTTCCTTTTCTGGCGTATCGGTATAGATCCTCGATTTTCCTTTTTCTCTTCTATTTCTCTTCAGAGCCGATTTAATAACTTTTGGCAATGGCCTAACATACTCAGGTGTTATGGTCATAGATGAGGAAGTTGAAGGTTTTGAATCTAGAAGTAAAGAGCTTGTGGCTGTGGCATTCACTGCTGGCGGCGTTGAACGTCCTGGAAGCAAAGTTAATGGTGGCCTTGTTTCTCGATCGCTGATATTGCTTGTCAAAGCAATGACTTGAAAATCTTCTTCTGGAGTTGGAGTATGATTTTGAGACTGCGTGTTACTGTAAATATCACAAGGCATAAAATCATCGTCAGAGAAGGCCAATTTATTGAAAGGCCAGATACCTGGCTTGGTAAAGCCACTGGTGATATTCTTAGCGTTAAATGATCCAAAGTATGCATTTTTAGCCAGTAAAGGGATGTCATATATTGATAAAGCCTTTCCAGGATGATTTATGTGCCAATCATTAAATGCTACCTTCAACTTGGCTTTAAAAGGGCCGAAGACTGACACATCCAAAGGTTGCATTTTATGCGATGTGTGAGGAGGGAAACTCAGGTACATTATTCCATGTTCACGTGAAAAATTAATGGCCTCGATCGAAACATGAGATTCATGGTTGTCACATACCAGCAAAATTGGATTTTCTTTAGTTACGTTCATATGTCGTTGTATGTGCTTTAACACCTCTAAAAATAACTCAGTGTTTATCCAACCGGTTCTTGACGCCAATCCCAAACTTCCTTCTGGTGCTCCTGATAAGAAGTGATTCTTATAATGGACTCTTGGAAACACGAAAACGGGTGGAATTGTATTTCCAGTAGCGGTTATTATGCCCCCAAAAGTTACAAGTTCACCTCTTTCGGCAGACACTATTTGACCAATTTGCCTCTGAGTTTTTTCCGCCAGAACTTTGGGAGTGTTAAGTACGGTCGTGATACCTGTTTCATCGAAATTTACAATTCGATCGGCAGTAAATTTGTATCTTTTTAATAGGTTTTCAAGATTTTCGTAAAATTCTGATACTGCAGATTTATTAAAAGAAAATGATCTGGCAACACTGGTATTTTCTGCCTTTCTCAAGCTTATGTTCTTGTTTCGGTTACGAAATCCAGACGCCCAATCCGTACCTGCACACTTTGCCAAATCCCATGATGGAGGATAACGACATCCAATTTTTTTTGCAAATTCATATGCGAGTTTTCGCATCTGAATAAGCGTAAGGCCATAATGCATTTTACTGCATTTTATAATGTAATCATTCAGTTGTTTTTCTCGAGCTGAACTAAACACTTGATGCGAACAATATTTGGATGAGAACTCTGGTTGCTCCTCATTATTTACCTCGTTATTTGTTTCAATAATCTTTTTTCTTTCAATCCTATGCTGTAGAGTTGCGGGTTTTATGTTGTATTTATCAGCAGCTTTTCTTATAGACAGTTTTCCCTCGAGCACTTCCGTTACTGCCGAACTTACAGCATTTTCGTCGATACTAGCCCTGTCGGTTTTTTTCTTGTATGACCGAACCATTTTTCCTAAAAGAACAAAGCGTATTGTATACAGTAGATACATACAGCCAAATGGAATGAATTTGATAATAAATAAATGGGGGCGTGTTCGAAAACACGCTCGAACACGTCGATTGGTATTTTTAGTCGAGCATTTTTTTCAACAAAAACTTTTTATATAGGGTGCATCATGTAACTGTGGCTAATACCAACTTTCCTGCTTTAAATGAAACACCGTCTATATTATGTTCTTAAGAAAAGTCTCTTATTGCTAATTATAAAAACTAGGTTTTATCCCTATATCTTTAAAGGTACCCGATAAATTTAAGAACAACCAATGAATTCCTATTGACTCCAGTATGTAGTGGATCTTTCTGCGCCTGTCTCTTACACACTCCTTCTTATGGCAATACCAATCGACGTGTCTGAGCGTGTTTTCGAACACGCCCCCATTTATTTAATATCGAATTTATTCAATTTAGCTGATACACATCGTATATTATACCATACGGGGACTATTGATACAGTATCGAGGTCCCCCGAGGGGTACTTTGATACATATCAATGTGCCCCGTAAGGCTTTGTATCAATCTACCCCGACCGGCCATGTTTAATAAAACACGATGAAATATGAAAACGAAACAAAATTCAGAGCAAAACTTTTAACATGTTATAAAACATAAAGTAATTTTTACCTGTGAAAACAATTTACATCACAATTAACAAACGCACGACGGCAAACACGTTCGAAAGCCAATTGAAAAAAATTACTCTGAGGAACATAAAATGTGTCTTAACCTATCAACCCACAGGCGATTACAGCAGACCCTTTCTAAATTTATTATAAACTTGTATATGTTAGCTCCATCTATTAGGGTGTTAGTAAACTTCCCAGATTTGTTCGGTTCAGAGTTACGTCACCTGTATCAATGTTCCCCATGTATCAATGTGCCCCCTTTCCCCCTAGGCCTTGACTGCTGACTCTCAACCTGTGGTACTACTTGATGGCGTACGGTGAACGACGCGACGTCACGACAGCTACCCCAACTGAACTGATCTGACATAACCCAACTACTCTGGGTGACAAACGAATAGATCCGGCACGAATGATCAAAAAATGAAAACGCCGGAAGGTTTTCATTCATATATTAATTTGAGCGGACTGTAACTATATGGTTATTATTAAAATACACAAATATATATGTTGGCCTATCATAGTAATGATAAATAAATAAATAAATCCCGTGGACCCACAAGTCCAAATGTCACTCGGCATTTTTATTGCATCTTGCTGTCGTGATATATTCTGATATCAGCCAACCTTGTCTCGCAGTATCAATTCGTCCCTTTTTTTTGTGTCATATATGAGCAATCTTATGGGTACTTTTAGGTAGAAAATACGTTTGTTAAATTTAGACTTAATAATGCAAATGCCTGCAACTTGACTTTTTCTTTTATCACCAAATAAATAAATAAAATTATTAATTAAATGTGCGGGTTTAACAATATCTCTCCCTTTAAAGTCATGCGAGAATATTAACACCGCTTTTTTGCGTTACAAGTTACAATGCTCTCTCTATCACGCGTTGCTCCGTATAGACAAGTCTAGCAGGGGTTTTGTCATTTTTCTTAACTGTCTTTAAAGGTAAATGTAGCAAACCTACTACCTTTATGAAATACCCTTTTTACGATACAATAACATAAGGGTACTCTATTTTAAAATATATAGGTTGTCTAAATTTATGCTTTTTAATGGATTTGTGATATTTTTAAAAAATAATACAAGTAAAATCTTACATTATATTTAAAGTTTGTTTGAACGGCCTTTAAGTAAACCTGAACAATCTGTTGGAATATGGAAAATTACGGTAAAACTTTACAATATCTAGCTATGGAAATAACTTAGTATGGCGAAATATGCAACCGAAATAAGTATGAATTTCATTTGACGAGGGAGGTTTAAGCTGATTTCATTGTAAATATTGTTTAGGATTGCCGTACAATTTTTTCCATGAGATCATTATTTCGATTGTATTTAAAACCATTTTTTTGACTATGTTGAAAAAAAAAACAAAACAAACACACTGTCCCATGCCCATTAAATTTCGGAAAATGGGCCTTTATTCTATATATATAACTTATTTCTATCGTTATTTTAAGTACATAAATATACGTTCTTTGTAATATTTTTAGACCACCACGGTAAACGACTTACATATTTAAATCCTAAACTGTAAGAAATGTATGCGTTTATCTAAATCTACAAGATTTAAAATTTTTTGGGAGGGAAGCAGATTGCACAAAAATTACCGATGCCCCAGAACAATGAACACACAAGGGCCGAATGAAGCAGTTTCACGAATTTTATTATCCAGAAAACGAACTCTCCATAAAGTTACTCTCGCATTCGTCCACACAAACGGACGTCAGGCCGCTAGTCACAAGCGGAATCCAATTTGGAACATTACCATATTTCATAAAACTTTGTTTCCAACAAAATTGCTGTCATAGCAAATCTTTCGACGGATACACCGAGCTATATATCGGTCGAATTTAAATGGTATGGGGATTTCCCGCAGTACTTCATCAAGTCGAATGGCTATTACTAGAGGAATTATTTGAAAAGCTGTCAGGTAGCAGGATTTGTCAAACAACTATATAGGGTAGCCCTAAGTAAAAGCATATCGATTCGACGGACAATTCGAATTTCCTATGTATGTACACTGATACTCCGCGATGATTTGACCAATTTGGACCAAATTTTCAACTGGTATATTAGGGAGTACTCATATCAAGCATATCAAAAAAAAATAAAAATTGCGGAATGACGCCATTTAGTATATTTTCTTCCTAAGAGTCTGTGCAATATATTTGAAATGTTTTAATTATTATCTTGAATTTGGATGGCGCTTTTTGTGTGATACTAGTACCTGGATTCTGGCAAAATTTCCTATGCAATGGACCGAATAGCTGCTTGTTTATTTTTTAGGAATGCCAAAATTTTAACCTAGGTTTAAATCTTTATATAAATACGACTAAAACGGATGAAATAAAACTTGTCATATATAAAAGTAAAACCGACTTAAAAAAAGAACTAAAAAGTAAAAAAATAATATTTTATTTTATTAAAAAAAAATAATAGAAAAAGAGACTAAATAGACATTATACTCCTGGTACCATGGTACCAAATTATTGTTAACGATACCTCAAGTCGAGATAAGGACTAAGGGTTCATCTCGTCTCGTCTCGACTTTTTTGGTCTCGTCTCATCTCGAAATATTGGTCAAGATGAGACGAAATCAAAGTCTTTTCTTGTCTCATCTTGAGAAAGTTCGTATCGACTTTAACTATATTAACCTATCCGGTTAAAGGTTAAATAAATATGTTCAATGAAGATGTAGTTTTAGCTTTAAAGACTCACAGTGTATCAGTGAACCGCACGCGTTTACAAATTGATATTCTATCGCACATGCCTGGATATCTTGAAAATGTCTTCTAACCTTTGGTTTGATAAATGTAATTGGTCACAATACGCAATTTATAAAATAATCTTAATTTTTTATAACAACATTCCCACAGTGCTGACCGTAGACTTTCTGTTTCTGTTATTATTAAAAAATTGCTAATTTACAAAATGTCAGGTTTAATAAAATATTTTTTTGACATTTATTTTTGCTACAAGTTTCTGAGGCTACCTGTTCTAACAAGTATGGTGTTTGCTATACTAAGAACTGCATTTTTATACTAAATAATAAATATTTTGCAATATTAAAAAAATTGTATTTTTATAAATTGACCCAATTTTTCTCGCAGGGTCTGATACCACAAAAATAATGTACCTATTTTTTGTGCCGACACCTTCAATTGCTTGACAAATGCAATAAAGCAATAAATGGCCCTTTCGCAGCGAAGACTATAAACGATTATTAGTTGCTTTTCTTACATTTTATTAGGTTTTTGTGCGCACTAGAAAGTTGTGAAAAAAATACCTAGTCAATTGAAATAAATTGCACCCATCCTCAGGTTGTTTGAAAAATAAAGCAAACATTATAATTTATTTTTCCTACAGCCGTTATATAAAGTATACAAGATTTCATACATCTTAATGCAAATATAAGCTTTTATAAAAAGTGCGAGAAAACCAAAATCATTAAATAAAATGTTATCAGCGGGACACAGTAAACTCAAAAAATACTACTTAGTTCATTGCCGTGTCATTACTTTACAGTTTACGCTATTAAAAGGTAGGCTTTGCATTAAATGCAACAAATTTTGTAACTAGAGTTAACATAGTTTATATGAAAGTTTATTAAAATTATTAGCTAAAAATGATATGAGTTTAAAAACCAATATCCACTAGATTGAATCGTGTAAATATCTTGACCCTGAGCATGTATAATTAAATTTTATACACATTAGAATATAAAATGTTAATAATAGATTTTGTGGAAGTATTTTAAATTAAATATATACTTAAAATACAAATTTCAAAAATGTATCTGAAATTTTGTTTATATTGCAAACCTGTTGCAAGAAAAATACCTTCGTGGAGAACAGTATTGAAAAACTAAGAAGTTAGTTAGCTTATTTTTAAAACTTTTGATTTATTGCCATGTTGTCGTAAAAAATCGACCACTTTGCAGTGCTGGAGGTGGTCGGCGATGGTATCATTTTGTATAAAAATTATCCCAAGTTATTACACATCTTTTTGTAAAATAACATGATAGTAGAAAAAATATTACATGACACTCCAGCATTAAGGTATTTTTTATTTTAATTTTCAAAATTACTATTATTTTATAGCTAATAAAAATAAAATCGACATTAATATTGGCAAACATTTGAAATATATTTTATTAGCTTGGTGCTAGATCTTTTTTGTGATTTTTCAGAATTTTTTTTAACATTTTAAATAGGTAAGTACCTAAATATCTGTCTTTTTTAAAAATTGTTGCGATTGTACATCATGGAACTAAAAAATTGGTATCATTATGCCTATTATTACTATTGTAGTTATTAAAATATATTTAAAGGCATAAAACCAAAATATAAATTTAAAATCATTAAAAAATATAAAAAAGACATTTCGTTGTCTAAAAAAACATTGATGTTTTAGAAACAATTTCTGAAATGCAAGGTTTTAGCAAAACAAATCCGAAGAATTTTATTGATGCAGTAATATCCTTTAACAGAAATGAAAGACTTATACGTATTTATATCTATAAGGTGGGGGTCTTTTTTACTAAAAGTTTAAACCCTTCATTCTCGTCTCATCCCGACTGTTGAGACTGAATGGTGTCATCACTAATTATTGGTACCAAGTTATTTTATTAAATCGGACGACAATTAGAAGTAAGTTTTCTACATTTTTTCCACTTAGATTTGTTTACATACATAGTTAGTTAGTTACATTCAAGTGAAGCTAATAAAAGCGTGTTAACAAGGGAGCACTGATCTTAATAAAAATTTAAAACCGACTGAGCAAAAGCACCAAACAGCAAAAAATAATATTTTATTCCACGATGAAAATTTGGCTTTATGTAGTCGGCTTGAAACTAATTCTTAATTATTTACTAAAATTATAAACAGACATATTGGGTGTCTACGTATATATAAATTAGAATTTTTCTTCAACCATATATTTATATGTGGGACCTTATTTTATTGGGTTAGGTTAACAATGAAAAAAAATTCTCACTTTGTATCAACGTTTTGCTCATTATGTTGAGCTTTCTCAAGATTTTATTGTCTCCTGATTCCTAAAATTTTTTTTTTCATTAAAAACACAATAAAAATATACACCTACATGCACGTAAACATCATTTTATACATTGAGACGTTAAATGGCTTAAAATGACTAAACTTATACATTTTATAATGAAATTAAAAACACATTTTTTAGTTAGTAGAAACAAATTTAAAACACAAATATCTATTATACTTACGGTACGAACCTTGGAGAAGTCTACAATATTTTGGTTAACATTTTTTTTTGCTATAAAAACTCTGTATTTTATCTGATGCTTGGCACCTGTGAATACAAATATTAATATCTTTTTAATTGATATACAGAGGCAAGATGAATTTCTGTTTAAAATTTTTATACAAGGTTGAGAGGATTAGATTTTGAATTTGTATTTCTTTCCCGATTAATTAATTAAGTTGAAATATATTTGACTTAAACCACTAATATCTCTTTATTGCCTGTCTCTCCTTTTTTATTGCGATTATTTCCTTAACTGTTAATTTATAATAATTTCTATCTTGGGCTAAAATCTCGGTTGCGTTAAAGTTAAACTCATGTTTTGTTATATGTACATGTTTAGATGCATTTTTAGTATATTGGTGCCCTTTAATGCGGTTTTCTAAGTATTGTGTTGTTATATCTATATATTTCTTAAGACAATTTAAACATGGAATTGAATAAATTACGTTTGATTTCTTTTTTTGTGGAACTTTACTTTTTGACAGGGTATACAGAGAATTTAATTCATTTTGTGTTTTATGACAAACAGTTATGTTATGTTTTGAAAGAATATACTTTAATTTTTCTGATAGGTTATGTCTATATGGTAGTGCCACGTATTTAGTATTTTGGTTCTTTATTTGTTCTTTCTTTTTGTTGTAATGAAGATAAGTTCTTTGTTTAAAAATCCTTAAAATATTTTTTTCTGGATAATGGTTGTCTACTAATACCTGTTCAACTTTTTCTAGAGTTTCTGGAGAGGTTAGAGCGATTGCGCGCTCCATTAATCCTATTATTACACTATTCTTTTGGTTGTTTGAATGGTTGGAATTAAAATTTAGATATCGGCCCGACCAGGTTTCTTTGGTATACCATTTAGTTTTTAAATTGTTATGTGTAAATTCTCTGATTAACGTTAAATCTCTCAATGTATATAATGATGTTTACGTATATGTATGTATATATTTTTATTGTGTTTTTAATGATTTAAAAAAAAAATTTAGGAATCAGGGCACATGAGCGAAACGTTGATTTAAAGTGAGAAATTTTTTTCATTGTTAACTTAACCCAAGAAAATAAGGTCCCACATACATATACTCCATGTTTCGCTTCTTGTTTGAACCATTTTCAATATGTACCTTATCTTGGAAACGACAATATTATTAACAGTAATAATTTTGATGTTCTGAATATTTTAACCGATGGGTGAGATCTATACAAAGTGCGTACATATAGAAACCATTATTTTGATTTTTTTCCTTTTATTAAAAACCTATGTATTTTGGTATATAGTGGATGGCTGAAAACATGTATAATTGTTTATTTACAGGTGTTATTTAAATTGAATTTAAGTGTTTTGAAAATCATTATATCATTTTAGGTTATTTTATATTACTAAATTTTATTATTATTTAATTAGGTTTAAATAAATTTGACTTAGATTTTGTATGTCCTTTTTGTCATTAATTGAATTCTGATCTTTCTTCATATGAATCATTTCTTTAATTGCCAATTTATGATATTGCTGTCATCTTATCATCAATATTTGGAAAACCGTATAAAAAGCCTTAAATACGACAAAAAAAACTAAACGGCATTAACCAACCATGAAAAATCGAAAAATCACAGTTTTAATTACTCTGAAACTAAGATCTTAAAAACCGAGTGTCAGTTAAAAAAAAGGGAATTTTACGAAATGGCTTTAATCCACAAAAACAAAAACTGTGTGAATGACAAAAAAGATGTAAACAATCTTAGCAAAATATATACATCTATATTGCAAAAATTGATACTTAACAGTTCGTTGTGTTAGTCCTTGATATCAATATGCAAAATGTTTGTGTCCTGTTAACATTTTCTTAATCGAGAAAATAACATTTTAATACATGTGATCGACATAGCTGTTGCTTCGTTATGTGTTGTATACTGTTGTCATTACGTTCTAGGGTAAGATGATTGTTTTTTGACGTATTTTTTTATTGTCGTTCCAACAATTTTTGATATAATTTTAGATTTGAAAAAGACTAAAACTGGTTGAAACGTCATCAGACTACAATATATGTATGTTTTTAAAAAAAAGAAGTAATTTTTTAATTATTTTCAAGTAAACCACTGACCGTAAACCAAGAAAAATAGTAGTAGTCGTAAAGGTAATGGGGCTTTCGAAAAGCGTTACTCAAAAAGGTATATTTAGTTCAAAACACATCTTATACATAAATGGTTTAATTTTAATACTGTTTTGAGTATCACTAATGGATTTATTAACATAGCTTTACGTAATACATACTTGATTACATTTTTGACTAGTTGGATAAGTTCAGCTCTATAGCAAGTATTCTCAACTCTGTGCTATTTTTGATAACTTTTAGTTATTAACGTTATTACTACGTTAAATGTATGCATAACTTATTTTTAATAATATTTTAACTTTGTTAGGTTTCATATTGAAGAACATATGTTGTCTAGTTTCAATAAAAGTTTAGCCTTGTCTCCGTCATCAACTCCCCAGACTTACAGGACAATAATTGTCTTTAAAATGACGAGGGATTCAACCTATAATTATTGAATCTAAAATTTAATTAGTCAATCTCCTACTACTACTACCAGAAGAGATGGCTTAAACTATGTGGATTTTCCAGTTCTCCAGATATAAGCCCATAATGAAACTTTTCATAATCAAAATCAAAATCAAAATCAAAAATTTATTAATGTTAACGTACAATAGCACTTACACAAGTCATAAATAAAATAAATGGCAGCATATAATTTTTGTTGCTCTAATAATAATTAGTTATATACTACAGGTAAAAGAAAACTACACAATGTACAATGAAGAACATACACACTTAAAACTGTAAAAAATTAAAATTCAAGTCAAAATATTCCTCTGCACTATAAAATGAGTTCTTTATTAAAAAGCCTTTTACTTTGTTTTTAAATTGTGCCAAAGGAAGTACCCTGACTTCTGTTGGTAGTTTGTTAAAAAGTTTTACACCTATGAATTCGGGTCTACTCTGACACTTTCCCAGTCTACAGTAAGATGTTACCAGGTGATGTCTGTTCCTGGTTTCATAGTTATGTACATCCTCATGAGTCTTATAATCTTCTTCACTGCGTTTTACATTAAGTAAATGTTCTAATATGTATACCGAGGGGAAAGTCAGTATGCCCAGTTCCGAGAAAGCAGCCCTGCAGTCCTCCCTGTATCCAATCCCAGTCAAAAGTCTCACCGCCCTCCTCTGTAACCCAAATACTCTAGCAGAATGTGTCGAGCCTCCCCAAGCAATTATTCCGTAGATCATTACACTATGAAATATTGCATAATAAGCAGTTTTTAGCGACTCTTGTGACACACACCCTACCAAATTTCTCAGCACAAAAACACTTGTTCGGAGTTTGCTACTCACCAACTCCACCTGGGATTCCCACGTAAGTCTGGAGTCAAGATGAATCCCCAGAAATCTGACAGAATTGGGATGGTGATCCTCAAGATCTCTTAATGAAAACATGATGTTCTGCGTTTTATCAGCGTTCAGCACCAGACGGTTCGACAAAAACCAGTCCTCCACAACTACATTCTCTATATATTTTTTAATGATAGACTTCTTATTTATTTTTCCCACTGTTATAAAAAGCTACTCAACCGCAGATAACCTAGTTTTTGCCGATAAAAATTTTAACAAATTTACGAGGCAAATGTCCTAAAAGTTTGCCGTAAAGTGCACTTAATTTCAGAAAACCTCAAATATTTATTCCTTAAAGGCTGAAATAAAAAACTCCAAAATCCCATTTTAACTTAAAGTTTTAAATTAAATTCGAACAGAAAACTTTTCGAAGGCAAATTAAAACCAAATTAACAAACACGCATTCGCCCTATTCTACTTTTCTCTTTTTGGGGACAGTCTGAGCCATTGTAAATGTTCAATTGCGGTCCTTAGAAAATACCTTTTTCCTCGGAAAATTCACGACCATAGTTCGAAATTATTTAATGTTCTTTTTAATTACGAGTGGAAAACACTTTCGTTATATAGGGTCCATGGTATGAATGACGATTATTTCCAAAAGAAAGATAGCAAGAAAACCTTAAATATTTACAAACATTTTAGGGTTTTTGAAAATCTATTTGAGTAAAAAAAAACTATTTATACAGGACTGGTCATAAAGTCACCGGCACTGTGCCGGACGACTGCAACACTATAAGTGCCGGGCGCCAAGAAAAAACAAAAAGTCTCCTTGCAAAAAAGAAATTATTTTTCGAATGCTTACTTAGTACAAAACTAATAGGTAAATGGTTTTTTTTAAATTGTTTCATTTAAAAAAAAAATATTTTACATTATAAAGTTTCAATGAGTTACGCGCGAAACCCGTGTGGGTATAAACAGAAGAAGCAGCGGTTATTATTGTATTTTGAATACATCTTTATGTTGTTAAACAGTAGAGTTACATGAATTGTAATGACTATTCCTGCTAAAATATTCTATTGTTGGTTTATAGTGCCAATGTGTGTAAATCCATCGATAAAAACATTTATCCAAGTTCTGCAAGACAAATAGCGAAGAAAGTTGTGTTGTTACGTGCAAAGACTTTTTTGATGTAAGTATTTAAATAACTTTAATATGAACAAACACTTCAAAATAAAAATGATTGTTTGGAAATAGAGATTCAAAAGCCAACAGACGCTGCGACATAGTCATTAACTTAGTCTTTGTATAAGAAAACAAATACCATAAAATCTATAATTTCATCTAAGTCCCACGGTATTATTGTAGTAGTATTGGGAGCCGAACATCAGATGCTGTTATAGTAGAACAATCTGGAGATAAACTACAAGCTGGTCCAGCTATAATGGCAGCGAGGTTTTGAACACTTCGAAAATTTAATTATACAAAAAAATACACTTTAGTAAGACCACTAATTGGGAGTGCTAAATAAAACTAGATAGATCCGAAGTACTTAAAACAAAACGTATAGCTAGCCCAGTGGCGTAGCGACACCCCGCTAGCCTCCGCACCGTGAAAGAGGCCCGATGATGTCAGGGGCCTAGCAATAATGGGGCAAAAGGGGGAGTATATTCATGGATTATGCTATTAAAATAGCACGCGGCTTAATAAAATTACAAGGACCTTTAGTAAAAATGTTATGTTTAAAATAAATTATGTACTATTGAAATATAGTTGCGTATACTACTGTAATTGTGAGTATGTTGTATAACCATACTTGTTTAACGAACAAATGAAATGTTTAGTTGTCTAAACAATTACACGATTGCAGGATCACTCTGTATATGTACGGAAATTCAAACACAAAAGCATTTATTTTTTAATATTTCGATTAATAGTTAAAAGTACGCAACATGTAACTACTTTAAAACCAGAAAACAACGAGAAATAAATTAATTATATTATTTAATCCATGTTTTTATGAATTTTTGTCTTAAAATTAGTCAAGCAATTACCTCTTTAAATATGTTGACGTACTTAGTAACCACCCTGTATAATGAAAATGTATATAAAATAGAATATACTAACTACTATACTATACTACAATCAAACTATCAAATTTTTCACACAACACAACAGAAGCTTGGAAGCTTGTAACGTCACTCCAATGTAAAATCGTTTTCGGAGGGGGGAGGGGTGCGTTCTGATAGATCTAATGGCAATTTAATAATAATTAACCAGCTGGCCGGGCAGACCTTGTGTTGCCTTTTCCATTAGATGGTGTGATGAGTTACTAGTGGAATGATAAGAATATGGAGCTTCTTTACTACATCGACCAGAAATGCTATTAAAGAAAAACATATTGGTTTTATAGAAAAAATAAAACAATACAAAGAATAGTGTTGAAAGGTCTCGTTAAAAAAATCATGTAAGTTGGTGCAGTACAACTATCTCACGAACTTGCTGAAAAATCTGGCTAGTGTTTTAAATATATATAAATTTAAATATCTTCCAGGTGAAAATTATGTAAATAGTATTTATATCATATAATCTAAATTTATTGTGAATATGCAATGTGTGCAAGAGGCCT
This sequence comes from Kuschelorhynchus macadamiae, assembly GCA_030620095.1. Classification (NCBI taxonomy): domain Eukaryota; kingdom Metazoa; phylum Arthropoda; class Insecta; order Coleoptera; family Curculionidae; genus Kuschelorhynchus; species Kuschelorhynchus macadamiae. The sequence goes on from JAUTXW010001025.1 coordinate 189,866, forward strand.
ATTGCAGGAGTATATACACCCGTATTCATTAAAGAGGTTTAAATTTTAGACCAGGTCTAACTTAACAGTTGTAGGTTTAAGATGACATTTTTAAGAATAGGCTCGTTCAGTATATTTTTTATGCAAATTCTGTAAGAAGGTATTGAATTTAGTATATATCCAAAATTTCAGATTTTTTTTCGTATTTTTGAGGTAGAATTAGTGTCGTCAAATTAGACAAAGTAAGAAGGATGCTTATAAATATTGTATAGTTTAGAGTTGTAAAAACATGACTGCTACTACCCCTGATAAACTCTTTATTAGTTTGCCGAGAAATGAAAATAAAAGGAAGATGTGGCAGCAAGCTATGCGGAAGATAGAATTTGTAAGCGATAAATCAACAAAATATTGATGTGAGCAACATTTCAATGAAAGTTTTTTACACGACTTTAATATTTACTTGACTTGAAATCTTGAAAAGAATAATAATTATTAGGTTAAGGAAAAAGCTAATTGGCTGAAATTTTCAGAGAATACAATACTATTTTTCAGTGACAATGCAATAAAAATTCGTGTCGAGGTTCGATAAGAATGGATTTTCTAATTCAATGAGGTGAAACCACCTTTTAAATATTACAATATTTTTAATTTAAAAAAGGTTAGTTTTTCGGAAAAACGCTTAAACATGTGTGTTTTATTTTATTTTTTTACATATTTTTATATATGTAAAAAGTCCTGACTCACTGACTCATCAACGCCTAGACTTAAAAAGCTGAAATTTCGCATAGAGATTCCATTTTTGATGTAGACAAGGAATAAGACCGAATTTTTCAAATTTTCTACGGGATAGGGAATAATTTTTGGCATTAAAGTTAGAGGCTCCAGCAAGTGTACCGAAATTAAAAGGATAGATAAATGTATTCAAATTAGCATAAAGCAACTTGCGGTTTGACAGGAAATGACTTTTGATTTTCAAATAGCACCACCAGTATTTTTTACTTTATTTGAGAGAAAATGACATTCTGAATACAATGACACCTCACATGTGTACTATAGACATTTTCTCTTGAAAAAAATATTTAAAATTTCATACTTTCAACTGAATACGTCAATCAATCCGGATTTATGGTATATACTAACATACCAAATTTATATTTTTATTTTTTTGAAAACTACCCGATATATATATATATATATATATATATATATAAATATATATACATATATATTTCAATGGGTACAACCATCTCGATGTAAACATACAATTATAAAAGCAATGAAATTAAAAATGTGCTCCTCTGAAAAAAAAATATTTATATATGTAAGAAGAGAGAGCAAGCAAAAGAGTCCAGTCATATTACCGGTCTAAAATCCGAAACATTTATCTGTCAACGAATCATCGTATTTTTATTTTTAGCTATTGTGGTTATTACAATATTGCATAAATGCAGTAGCATTTTCTCACCCCTCATTTCGGCATTAATATAACCTAAGTCATACATTTTTCATAATCAATTATTTCAAACAGTATCTAAAAATGCTCTGCAAAACACAAAAACACTGATTTGTTATCCACTACACCAAATTAGTTAATGCGCACACAATTCATGCGTCTGCATAGCCAGTGTCGACCTATCGCCAGTCGGATGCAATGACGTCATATATTAAATTTCCGCCACTGAATAAATTTTTAACTTTAAAGAAGCGTAACTTTTTTAACATTTTTTTGAATAAGTCTCAGCTTTTAAAGATGGTTCTATTTGTAAGATATTTTAATTATTTGCACGAACTTGACTACTACAGTGATTACAAGGATAAACAGGGTGATTCTTTTAAATTTTTAAGCGTCGATTTCGCGAAAATCAAGGAGTACAACTTTGATAAAATTAGTTTTTTTATTGAGTAAATTGTAATTAATATAAGCTAAATAAAAACAACGACGTCAAGGGCGTCGAGACACCAAGAAAAAAATAAAACGATTGTAGAACTTTAAAATTGTAAATTTTATATCTACGTCTATTTTTAATTTTTTTTGTTATTTGCACCGAATTGATTACTATATTGGTAGAGGTAGCGGGTCACTCAGTATAGATTTATATACATATATATATATATATATATATATATATATATATATATATATATATATATATATATATATATATATATATATATATATATATATATATATATATATATATATCGATACTAAAATCGATAAAAATGCGCTTTCACACATCTTTATCAAAAGTTCTTGGTTGGAAAAAATATATGTAGAATAATCGATTTTAGTATGTACTGTCCGCATGATGGTGCTAGTGCATACTTTGTCAAATTAGCTATGGGTCCGCAGCCGGAAACCACCGAAGCCCCAATAGGTGGCGCTTAGTATTACACTTAGCATGTAGTACTGTTTCAGTATGATAGACGTTTTGTTTTCTATTTTGTCATATCGAGGAATCTGTTATTTCAGATCTCACTGGGTACAAGCCTGCCTGATGAGAGTAGACACGCAGAAATCATGATCGCAGGAGGGTACCCTGTGACATAATCGAAGACAATTCTTCTTGTAGGCCGTTTTGCACCTGCAAAAATTAATAATTTTTGGTATTCTATATATATATATATATATATATATATATATGACTCATTTTAAAGTTTAAAAAATGTGCTAGGGCAAAGATGCACATGCCCATATTTGTAGATACGTCAATGGTTTTCTCAAGAGTTAAGGTTTATACGCAAATAATAATACCATTTTTCATGTTTTGTCGTTTTTTCAAAAAGCGTTATGAAAATAAAGATATTTGTATTTATAAGGAATTCTTGTATTCTTCACCCGTATAGGAGAAAAAATAACATAAAAAATATTTTCGTATTTTGAAGGCTGCTTCATATTTCTAGAGCTACCCTGTATAGAGATTAAAGTGACGTTACTTATTAGTAGTAAGTTTCCCAAGCTTCTGTTGTGTGAAAAATTTGATAATTCGATTGATTTTCGACAAGACTTTCAGTGGCGGCTGTTCCATAGGGTCATTTGGTCAATGACCCACCAAAAATATTTCAGAAAATAAATTATTCGTTTGACTATCCTTCCTAATAGTTGTAATAAAACGCGAACCTTGGGAAAAGTTAAATACGCTACACTATTAGCCGCGCGCGGCGGTTCGAATGGTCTCGATGCGTTCCTTAGGCATAATAAAATTCGCTATACTAAGCTAGGCTGAGCAGTCCGAATTGCCCTGATAACTTTAAAGCTTGACGAAAGTACCCGAAGATTTCACAGCTACCGAACGGCAGCCGAACGTGATAACAAATGGAATATGAAATCGCGATTTTGGTCATCAGCCGGTCTCTTCTCATAATTCGATCGATCGGTCGCGTCTTCATATCGGCATGCGGAAGTTCAATTGTTTAGAGGTCGCACGGTCGATATTCTAACTCGATATTGTTTCCGACGTTTTTAAATGAAAATTGTTTATATACTTTTTTTTTGTTTGTTTTGGTGGTTCATCGAAACTTTCGCAAAATTATGTAGCTAACTGGATATGTGATTGTGAAGTCTCTAACTCATTTTACTGTTATGTTTGTTTGTTGTTTTCTAAGGGCTCGTCGGACTCATTATGGTGCAAAACCGAAGTGTTGATATTCGCCCTCAGCTAGACACAGCTTATAGAAAATCCCTTAGAGATTTTAATGAAAATGTATCCAAAAATCGTTATATTTTAAACAAAATTACAGATTGTGCAAAATTTTGTAGGGCATTCGAGCTGGCACTACGTGGCCATAATGAAACGGCTTTGTCTGAAAATCCAGGCCTTTTTCGAGGGCTTATAAATCTTGTTGAGAAGTTGGGCCAAGATAGATTATCTGCTTTAGCAATGTTAAGTATCGAGAAATCGTATATAAAAAGAATGTGCGTGCAATTTTAACGAACGTGTCATTCAGCATTTTTCCAATTCTAAAGAACGAAGAGTAGACCTGAACTTCAAGAGAATTTAAAGCTGAATTTAAAGATAAGATATTTATTTTTATTTTAAGTATGCCTATTTTTAAGTTTGTTATTGACCTCCCAATTCACTACGAGTCACCTCTGAAGACTTTATGTAGCATATTAAAAAATGATACTACTCTATAATAATAATTTTTTTAATTTCAATGAACGGCAGTACAATTAAACTTTCTTAACTGGGTTTATAAATTCTTTTATTGTACTTATATTACCGAAATGTTTGTTGTCGCAAATTCCGTTCAGTTGACACTAACAAACAAGATTTTCTTCACCTCAAAAGTATTTAAGAGTCTCTTAAACTATCACGTGCTTTTGAACAAACTTAAAGGTTCAAAAACTCTGAAAGTCAACCTCAGATGTTAGAACTGTGCGAAGTTTTTTCCATTTAAAACTTTAAAGTTAAAATTCAATCCAAGCGACAATTCTGCCAGAGCAGAGTAAATTAAAACGAAATTAGAAACACGTATTAGACTATGTTTTTCTTTCAGTTGCAAAACTGTTTTTATCTTATGGCCCTTAGTTTTCTTAATGACCAGCCGTCTTTGGCCAAAGCAAAATATTTCACGAGACACAAAAAAGTTTCTGTGATCACGTTTCTCAAAATAAAGATTTTTAATATACTCGTTTGTTTATTCCTCTAAAAACACCAATTTGATACAGGTACTTTTTTTCTGAATACTTTCTATTATATTAATAGTGTAAAATATATAGATGATAGTAGAATACCGGATAGTATGTGCTGTGACGGTCTGCAGTACGACTACTCTCAATCAATAGTTAATGGGTTTGCCAGTTTCTTTAGCAGTATATTAACTTATGCTCATATATTTGTTGTTCTGCTCTTGAAAATATTTAACATTATTATTCAGGCATCTGTATTTTCAGGTGTTTGAAAGTTTTCCACGGTTTTTCAGGTGTACGCCATTTTAATGGCAACAAGGATGAGGGAAGTCATAAAAGGAATAGAGAAGATTTTCGTTCGCTCAGATAGTCAAGAAGGGTTTAAGGCGCACACTTATGCGATCAGCTTTGGTTCAGGAATATGGTGACAGGTTGGAGCAGTTGAGGGTGAGGTTGGTTTGGATGCCGGGATATTGTGGGGCTGAGGGTAACGAGAAATCAGATGAGCTTGCTAGACTTGGAGCCGCCAGCACATGTGTGGGACCAGCACTGGCTTTAGGCATAACTAGCGAGCAGATGAAGACTGCACTCGACGAATGGGCGCATCAAGAACTGCGACGTGAGTGGGACCAGTTTGAAAGTGGTACGCAAGCTAAAGACTTCATTGTGAAGCCCGATAAAGGCCGAAAAAAGTGGCTTCTAGCGCGGGACAAGAAGGTAACGGGGCACTATCGACTAAGGAGGCACCTTTCTATTTTAGGTATTGAGGAAGACTCTACCTGCACGGAGAGACAGGAGGGGGAGGAAACTCCACTACACTTCTTGTGCAGGTGTGAAGTACTAGCAAGACTACGCTAGGTTATTTTTAGCACTACGGTCTTGCATAGGGATGCAATCAAGGAACTATACTGGAAAAATATCCAGACCTTTATAGGAAGGACAGATACATTTAAGGATGGAAACCTGGTGGCGGGTAGTGGTTGAGGGAGGGTCTGGGGTAGTCAGAAAGAGTCTTATAGGCCTACTAGTCAGGTCTCTAGACATCCCCATAACTACTATTACTACTACCAATGAACTATATACTACCATTGTATAATATCTTATTATACAATGATACTACGTAATTGGAACGGTATCGCCAATCTATCTTATTAGGTTGAATGGAAATGTAGATGAAATATTTTAAAACACTTTATTTTTCAAATTAATAGCGATTAAATAGTACACAAAAGATCCAATATACTACAGAATATATAACTATATATTAGTGAATATGTAGTTTTTGACTATGCTGCGTACAGATGGATTGACAGAATGACAGACTAACCGACTAACGGAGGTCCACAGACCCTAAAACGTTAAAATCTGCAAAAAATCTCGGTGATTTTTTCCTTTTACGAGAAAAGTGAAAAGAAAAACATTATTTTAATGAAGTGGGGAAACACATTTTTGCATCTTTTTTGTTCCACAAAACAAAATAGCCCTAAGAGGATTAAATCGCCAGCTAAAAGTGGAAAAAATATCTCAACGTTTTTAATAAGAGTAAAACACTTTAAATTTATTTTATCTTTTTGTATATATAAAAACATAGGAAAACGGTAGAAGGCTGAAACAGCTTCCTAAAAACGAAAACGTTTTGTATCCCTCTTTTGTCAAAAGGGGAAAACACGCCAAATGTATATATTTTGCTTGTAAAAATATGTTTTTATACTTTATATAGGGTTATTATAGGGAGTTATATTTTTTACTAAAATCTATAATGTTTATTGCAGTTTTTATAGACACAATTTATTATAAAATTCGCATTTAAAAAAATTAGATATGAATGAAGTATTACCATAATATTTAATATTAGCGTAATACTTTATTAAATTCACGTTAATCTATCACTTTACACTTTGACAGTCTGTTTCTTGTGTTTGTTATTTTGTCCTCTAGATCAAATAAGCCCAAGTTCTTCAATTTAATGCTTTTAAATTTATTTTGTATTTTATTAACAAAGTAAACAGTAGTTACAACTTAAGGATGTCCTACATTGAGAAAAATAGTGGTAATTTATTCGTATGCGGCAAAATCACTCCGAGAAAGAAAATAACAACTGGTTGCACGCGGCCTGCAGCAGGAAATTGCCTGTTACTATAAGTCGCAAAGATTTCCAGCTTTCCATCATCGACCGACGGGTTTACTACTGCAGTAACATACGAAGCGATGCCTTACACCTACGCGCAAACTAGTTTGCTTAATTTGCTGAAATTAATTTATTGATTTGCTTAAATTTCCCAAAGCATATTTGAAAAACTCATTGAAGCATGAAAGTTGTATTGATATGAAGAAAATTTATTTAATTATACATTAGAGTACATCGTAAAAAAATAATTAAAATAATAATTAGAATGATTTGTATATTAGCATTTATAGTTAATGAGGCAAAATTTAATTAATGAATTGAGGTTCATGAGTAGTGAACTATAACACAAATACAATAATGCTTGTGTGGTTGAGCACAGCACGTATAAGAGCATGGTTATATACTAAAGCATGAAGCACCGTAAAATAATTCCACAACTGTATATCAAAAACAGTCAAAATAAGGTTTAAGAGACAAAAGTACACAGCACGTACGACGAGGAGGCACCCAGGGTTGACGCGAGAAGTGGGATTAAAGTAACAAGGGTAGAATGAATTGTGATTATTGATAATAAACTAAATTAGGGTTAGGTTACGGGAACACCAGTGACAACTTTTTCTGTACTAGGTAGCTTGTTGATTTAAAAGACTACTTTTTATATGTTTAGAAAACCCTATAGAGAAAATTTTTCCCCAGGGTAGTCTCCTTATTGTTGCAGTTAGGAATACTTTACATAGGATTCCGTATCAGCCATGTGGAGTTAAAATAATAATGAACGAAATATAGATCCCTGTAACACACACACAAACACACACACATCTCAGATGCTAAGGATCGATAAATAGATGTTTCATTTAACTATTTTTTTTTAATAAAACTCAATGTTGACAATATTTTAAATAATAATCTATAAAAGCATCAGCATTTTTTTACAATCTAGAACAGGTACTGCAGTTTTGGGTTTGTACCAGAGGCGTGCAGTCCGTGAAAGGAAAGGAAGCCGTGCTTCCCCAAAAAAAAATTACAAAACACTCCTAAAATGTAATTTTTGAAATAGGAAACCATTAATTTAGTTTATATTAAAAATGCTAAAAATATTAAAAAATCTTAATTATCAAGCCCATAATAAATGCGGCCTTGACTCCGACCGAACGACAATAGAAAATGGAATAGAACCTATGCGGGCCGCTTGCTTCTCTGTAGCCAAGTACTGTATGCTTGATTTCCTGTGAATCGAGCCAGAGGTTATTGAACTTTCCACTGACTGTTTGCAATTTTTGCATTTCATTCGCTTGCTTTAAGTGGGGGCGGAAGCTATCGTTGGAGTAGGTTCTTTGTTTGAACAGCTATCCGTGTGTTGTGTGATACGTACGTCGCGTCGTGCATGGTGCGATATAGAAGACAATAATACGGACGTGGATATACAAATACCGTCAACTTCGGCTGTCGGCAATAACGTTGAAAATGTTGGAGAATTTAGTAAGAAGAGTGTGTGTGAATGTGTGGTGTGTGTCTTAATAATAAAGGGATTTTCAACATTAAACTTCGCTGATAAGCTTCAAATAATTTCCAAAGGAAGGGCAAAACCGCCTATGAAAAATTTAACCACAAAAATTAAAAACTGTATTAGACATTTTTATCTGGAAGAACAAAACGAATAATTAAAATGGCTAACAGGGTGTGAAAATATAAGTAAATTATTTTGTTGGCCATGTTTACCTTTTGAAAATGCAAAAGGTGTCTGGAATAAATCTGGTTTTTCCGATTTAAACAATTTCCATAAAGCTGTAAAAAGACACATTATGTCCAAAGCGCATTTGCAGGCCGTCATAAAAGAAAAAGTCTTCGGCAAAACCAGAATTGAACACGCCCTTAATAAACAGTTGGAAATTAGTCACCGCCAACACAATGAACTAGTCGATAAAAATAGGAAAATATTAAGAAGACTTATCGATGTTGTTTGTTTTCTCGGACAGCACGAATTAGAATTTAGAGGTCATGACGAAACAAGGGTTTCTTCAAATAGAGGAAATTTTCAAGATTTACTTAGTTTAATGGCTTAATATGATGACTGCATAAAAAATCATTTAGAGCAGTCTAGCCTTTTTCGCGGAACGTCGATTCGAATCCAGAGTGATTTAATTTCCGCTGTTGCAACCATTATTCTAAAAAGAATTAAGCAGGAGATTGGCGAGGCGCGGTTCATTGCTTTTGTTCTGGACGAAACAACTGATATCACTACTTTTAGCCAATTATCTATTGTATACGCTACGTTAAAACAGACGGAAGTATTCAAGAGCGATTTTTAGGTTTTAAGAATGTGTCCGAAAATCGTAAAGCAGATGCATTATATACCATAGTTTATAACGTGACTAAAGAAATTAATAAAGAAAAAAAATTAGTTGCTCAAAGCTATGATGGAGCTGCAGTGATGGCAGGACAATTAGGGGGTCATAAATTAAATTTAGTTTTATCCAAGTCCATCAATCGCATTAACGAGTGTAAAGTATTTTTCATTACTTTAAGTGGCATGCCTGCTTTTTTTTCCAAGTCAACAAAACGTACACAAGCTTTGGACTCCATTGTCCACAAACGACTGCCCAAAGTAGCTCCTACTAGGTAGAACTATAATGGAAGACTTGTGTTAACAATATCTGAAAATCGTGAATCACTGATACTATTTGAGAATATAATATAAAATAATGAAACGTAGGACTCAGAAGCAATAAATAGTTCAAGGGGGTTTTTGGACTATTGGAAACGAGATTTTAATTTTAATTATTTGTTGAACATATTTTCAGAAATATTTCCATTCTCGGATAATGTTTTTAATATATTACAAACTAAAACAAATGATACTGCTTTTTGCCTAAAAAAAGTGGATGATTTTTAAGGCCATGTTAAGCCAAAAAAGTGACTAATTTGACCTATTTTGGGAGAAAACGATGACGTTAAATGGCTCTACAAGCCAAGCGTCTTCGAACAGACAAGGTGGGAGATGTTCAAACATCTTACAGACGCCTCTTTTATGAAATAATCGATCAAATTCAGCAACAAATAAACTATAGATTTAACGGTTTAAATGATTTTAAATCCCTCGAGCTCTGCAATTTTGATGCATTTAAAGAAAAAACTTTTCCACAAGATGCGTTTAAATCTCTCCTTCTTCATTATGGCCAGTTCTTCGACCGAGCGTTACTCCGATCTGAACTAAAAGTGATTTACGAAACTGATGATGTTAGCGCAAATAATAACGGTAAGGAACTAATGCAATTTTTAAAAGACAAGGAGCTGCAAGATACCTACACCGAAGTGTCAAAATTGTGTGAATTAGTATTGACAATACCTGCCACAAGTTCATCAGTAGAACGCAATTTTTCAACACTTAAACGTAAAAAAAATTTCGTGAGGAATTCAGCGAGGCAGGAGAGACTTTCGCATACATCGCTGTTGTTCAGTGAAAATAAACTTCTCCAAAATATGTCGGAGCATCAAAGTTTTTATGATGACGTCATTGACGAATTTGCAAAAAATGATCGAAGAATCGAATTACATTACAAATAGGTAAGTTTCTAAAAATTGCTTCCCTTTCTTAAAATTTCACCGCACGCCCCCGGTTTGTACTCATCATTGGATCTAATATTATTTAGAATGCTAAGTGAGCTAGTTGTAGTTCTGCGAACACCTGAGTTACAACTTCGGTAAAACTTCAAAATAATGGACAAATTCGTTAATCGCCTTTCTAAAATCTTTAACATTATTGGCAAAATGCCTATTGGTCTTGACTTGTTTGTTTTATGGCTTTGCTGCAAGTCAATCGCCAGATTGCTCTCCGTCTGGGGCTTATTCAGAGCTGGGGCAACCCTCCCGGATAATTAATATTTTCTGCGTTACACAAACCATTAGATAATTAGTTTTGTATTATGTGTAAAATTTAGTTTAATTCTCCAAAATTGTCTACCCGTTTTTAAAGCAAATTGATTAAAATATGCAACTTTTTCCGTTGAGATTGCATGTTTCGTAGAGTTCTTGAATGGTATAGAGTATTGCTTAACCATATAATATTAAAAAGCAACCATATCTTGAATTTGAGAATTTGCCTAAAAATTAAGCATGTTTTACTAATATTATGTTAAACGTTTTTATTTCAGATTTAAGAAGTACTAAACATTCTCCCCAAACGATTGTTTATTTTCTCTGAAAGTTTATTATTTTTAAAAGTACCAGTCTTGCTTTTAGAGCTATATTTGATAGCAGCTTTACCTTAGAATATAAAACAGAGGATAGACTGAACATTTCCAAAGTTAGATCTACTAATGTTTTTCGCGTGCTATGGTTGCAAAAATTGCAAACATGTTGGCTTTCACTATAGACTGAACCAGCGCCGCTTAATGTGTTTTTGCCAATTTTAAGTATCTGTCAGACGCGTAGTCAGAAATTCGGAGTGGTGGGTTCAAAATCAGAAAGGTGATATAAATATTTTGCGGTTTCTTTTCACTTTCCGAGCAAGAGGAAAGTATTGTAATCGTATAGAAATCACCGAGATTTTTGCAGAATTTCACGTTTTAGGGATGCTAAAATTCTCAAATCCGTCGGTCTGTCTGTCTGTTTGCGGCATAGCTAAAAAACTACTTATCCGATAAATTTTAGTCAAAAATTAAAAGTCATATGGGGATAATAGTAATATTTTTGTGAAAATCCAATATGACGGAACAAAATGACAAGCTAATAAAAATGGTAAAAAAAATATTACTAAGAGGCTATTAATACAATTTATCTCAAATATTCCCCAAAAATCAAGGGTGACCTCGGAATAAACAGTATTAAAACATCAGTATTAAAATCATATTTATACAATTAATTTGATATCTTACACAAAAATCAAGCGTGAAAAAGGGATGAACCTGTAAAATTTGGTATATCCTATGTGGCGAAACAAAATAGCGGCATAAAATCTTATTTATGCAGTGAAATAATAAATATCATATTTGTTTTTTTATAGATAAGCAATTATAAAATAATAGCGATAAATATAATAAAAATTTAAAAATAGTATGTATATTTGTATGTTCGTAAGTATGTATGATGTATGTATGTACATATGTATGTATATATGTATTTATGTATGTATGTAAATTAGAAAAGTAAATATTAAAAAATCAGAGCATTGTTTTTTGCCCGGAACATCCCTCATAACAAATTACACCACACACATTGTATTTGCAATTTCTTATAATTTCTTATAAGGTAAGACTTGGGTTCAAACATAAGTCCTTTTAACAGAACCTTCCTCGTAAAAAAATTGACACATATTGACATTTTTGTAATGTGTTAATTTATTACAAAATAACTACATGGATATATAAATTAGGTTATGTGTGTGTGTGGTGGAATCCGTTACGAGGAAAGTTCCGGGTAAAAGGAAATTTACCGAATTTGTTTGTGTTCTCGCCTCGGTTATTGCCAAACACGTGATTTACTTATATATATATATATATATATATATATATATATATATATATATACATAATTTAGATTGGCTATATATAAGTAATTAAAAAAACAAAAAATATATCAGAAATACATTAAACTTTAGAATGTTAATAGTATTGATGTAAAACAAAATTTAAAAGACTCACAAAATAATTCTTTTATAAGCTTTTATATACTAAAGGGGGTAGGTAGGAATTGTACTATCTTTTAATTATATGAGATAAAACCCGAGGAACTAAGTAGTTTGGAATTTGGTATGTGGAGGAATAACGTAAGCTACTTCCTCGTAGATATCTGAAGATTAAAATTACAATGATTTAAACAAAATGTTTTATAACCAAGAGGCATTTTAAAGATCTGCAAAAATACGTTTGTTTTTAAGTAAAAGCATTTAGCCATAGAAATATAGAACTTATACACATCCAAAATAGTATATTTGTATTATAAATAACACATTTAAGCATTTGGAGAGCTAGTTTGAATTTTAATGTTTACGTTATGTAAAACCCAACCCAAAATTGGCAAAATATTTAGTTTTGTTCAATTAATAGCCACGTTTTCTTGTTTTCCATGCCAATTATCTTACTCGAATGGCTTAAATATTAAATAAAAGTAAATGCTGTAAACAGCTAGTTTAAAACTCGAACATTGCAGAGAGTGTTCCATGTGTAGAAATAAAAAAATATATAGAAAATAGGTATTAGCGAAATATGACTCCAAATACTAATAAAAACAACAAAAAGTATGCTTTGAACTGGTGCACACTTCCTAAAAAAGTCGATGATAGTAGTAAACGACCGCCAAAATGTTGCTGAATAAAAATATCGTAATAAAAGAAAAGTATATCACATTGTTTTGGTCTGATTTATTGGGAACCCTTTGATACTTTAAATAAGTTTTTATTTTCTTAAAATTGTTATTATTAGTTTTTTTATTTTACCAACGTTTAATATAAAAGGCAGCAGGATTAGTAAGCTTATTAACACCATCTATTTCTGGTACATGTATATAATTATGGTCTTCAATTGACAAAAAAAAACTATTATAATAATTTATTGCTTTAGAGGTATACTCTGCAAAGAAAACAACTTCCCTCTTTATTCCAAACAGTATTTTTCCGATTTTAGGGAACTTTTTGATCTCCTACAAAAAAAAGTACGTTCTGCACCTAGTTCCGAAGATACAAGAATGGATACTTAAGAATATTTAAAGGAACTAAAGAAATATTGAAAACAATTAAATGTATTGAAGAGTATTTAAAATTTATTGAAAGGTATTAAAATGTAATAAAAGGTATTAAAAACATATTAAAAGGTTTTTAAAGAGCATAAAACGTATTTAAAAGATTAAATATGTATTTAATAGTATTTAAAAGCTATTTAAGAGGGAGGTGTACACCAGTATTAAGAGATTTTTTTAGTGTTTATTTTTTAATTTGCTAAAGACAAGGGTAGACTTTCCCTCGAAACGTCTAAAAATAGTATTCAGTATCGTTCCTCGCGTTCTTTCACAGTGGACCCAGAACTAAAAACCAGAAATTAAAATTTTAAGATAATTTAGTATAATTCTTTCTTATTTTCTATATTTTGTGGCGTAAATCAAGAATCCGATATTACAATTACGTAATTAATTAATGATGATTAATACACAATAAACAATTAGATACAACTTGTTCTGGTATATACAACGTATATAAAAATTCTGAAAAAAATATGCATTATCCTAGATTTCTTAAAAAGTTGTTCTTGATTCCTTAACTTATGAAATACAGAAAGTTTTAAAGTAATGGACTTTTCTTCAAACATTCTTTAATAACCTCTGGAGCATTAAATCGGCAAGGTAAGCTTTAGTCAAATGTGGAAATAATAGCATGTCCAATTAAAAAAAATGCAAATGTATGAATGATTTCAGCTAAAGTAAAGAACCTATGAGATGGCAAGTTTAGCTTTATAGGCAAAACCATTATTTTGAAAAATAATGAAAATAGCGAGAAAATAGAAACCCTTTTGTGGAAAATGTTCAGTATTTATTACATTTTATATAAACACTTTTAGATTTAAATTCGCTATTATATTCGCTAAATATGCATACATGATCCTTAGTTTCGTTACGTTTTTAACATGTAAAAATATTTATATATATATATATATATATATATATATATATATATATATATATATATATATATATATATATATATATATATATATATATATATATATATATATATATATATATATATATATATATATATATATATATATATATATATATATATATATATATATATATATATATATATATTGTAATATATAGAGAAAACACCCTATATAAAATGTATTGTATCAAATTCAACTTGTTGCAATAATAGGCAACCACGCAATAACCTGTTTTGCTATGTCAGCAGGTCAACCACCTTCCCGAGCGTATATGGCAATTAGATTGCATTTTAAAACAGATTGAAAATATACTTTGGGTAATGTTAAGGTGAACATGTAGTTTCATTTTGCTACCCTTTGTTTCAACCCTAAGTATTACATGGCGATCCTGCCACTTGACGATTTTTTTGTGAAGTTATTAAGATGGGTAATGCCAAGTCCAAAGAAGAGATTGTAATTAATCAGGCCTCCAATGGCGATGCAAGGGGTGAAATAGTTGACCAAAATAAGGGATTAAGCTTAGCAGAGATTTTGCTTATAATTTTGGTTGTGGCAACGGCAATTGTTGCAGTAGTATGGGCCATTAGACATGTTCAAAGGAAACTAAGGCAGACAATTAGAAGAGAAATTTATAAAAATGAGCTGCGAAAATCCAAGGATGATTTAAAGAGGGAAGAAAATTAAATTTTTTTTTAGGGCGGTATTTTTCGTGTAAGAAAAAAAAAAAAAGAAGAAGAAAGAAAAAGTAAAGACAATTATAAATGGAGTTAGAAAATTTGTTATGTGTTAATGTACCTGAAAATGTAAATAATAATGCAGGCATGTAAGTTTAATTATTATAATATTATGTTATTGTTTTATAATTATAATCGCAAAAATATGGACCCTATTAGCAAGTTTAATAAGTGAATTAAATTTTTAATTTCATGGGAGACAAACTTATTGAAATTTTACATTCATTTAAATATATTCGAACAAATTTGGTAAAATTAAATAGCGAAAGACGAAAAAGCCCTATTGTCGAATCAAAAGTTAAAGTGGCAAAAACTTTATATTCTCAGTTAGGTAAGGAAATTACTGATTTAAACGTAAAAATAGAAGTCTGAAATAGACAAAGAAGATATTTTGACTTTTAATAACATAATAACAGAAATTAAAAAACTTTATAAGGAAATTTTAGAGTTTGGAAATAAAAATATTAATAAAGATAAATTAAAAATGTCTTCTTTTGATCTAAAAATAGCTACAAACCTTTTACCGGTCATGGATGATACAGAATCTACAACTTCTAAATTAATAGAGGCTTTAGATTTTTATTCGTCAACGCTTGATAATGATAGTCAACCTTCTTTAATTAAATTTGTTTTGAAAACGCATATTTCTAACAACGCCAAATTACGATTAGGTTTGACTTATAATTCTGTAAATAATTTAATTCTAGATATGAAAAAACATCTCTTAACTAAAAAATCAGATACGGCCCTTCAGGCACGCTTGTTCTCGGCTAAACAGGGTGAAAAATGTATAACGGATTTTGGTAAAGAGTTAGAGGATATTTTTGTAAATTTAACCATTACGCAAGCAGACGGAAATGCCAATGCTTTTGATATTCTAAGACCTATTAACGAAAAGGTTGCAATAAAAAGGTTTGCATGCGGACTTAAAAATCAAAGGCTGGGCACAATTATATCTTCCAGAAATTTTGAATTCTTAAAGGACGCAATAAGGGCAGCTCAAGATGAAGAGCTGGGTAATCAAAATAATTCAGGACACATTTTTAATTTTTCTCACAGAGGAAGGGGAAATTTTAGAAATTTTTCCAGAAGACCAAATAATAGAACAGGAAATTCTGGTAGATATAATAATTATCAGAATTTTAATAACGGAGGAAATAACAATTCAAATTGTCGGCGAAACGCTTCGACTAATCAAGGTAATTTTAATAATCAGCGGTTTTCTAGAAATCACGGTGGTCGTACATTTACGAGCGGTAATAGGAGAGGATCTCGGGCAGTAGGTCACCGAATGCATTTTGCGGAGCACACCAGAAATTCAGAACAATCCTCAGCTGATATACAAGATTCAACATTTTTTCGTGCCTAAAAATACTAAAAATAAACAGTTTAATAATATTTTTACCTATTCAAAAAGTACTCGAATGCTGTTTCTTTTTGTGTCAATGGTAAAAGCTTAAAGTTTTTGGTAGATACGGGTGCATCATTAAGTGCCCTTAAATTAAGTTGTTTAAATTCAAAAATACAGTTACACAAAGAAAATATTGAAATTAAAGGCATAGGAGGTAATTTAATATCTGTGGGATATGTTTATTTAGATCTTTGTATAGAAAATGCGATATTTAAGCAAAAATTTTATATTTTTAATAATTTACCATGTCAAAGTGATGGCATAATAGGAGAAAATTTTTTGAAAACTTTTAAGGCTAAATTAGATTACGAAGAAAATACCTTAACTATTTTAAATCAGTATAATAAAATAAATACATTAAAATTAAATGCGGATAGTGAGAATATATTAAGTGTTCCCCCTAGGTGCGAAATTATACAGTATTTTCCTACAGGGTTAAAGGATGAATGTGTACTTATGCAAGGTGAATTATGTGAGGGTGTGTTCATGGCTGGTGTAATTGCACAACCGATAAATGGTAAAGTACCAATTAAAATTTTGAATACAAGAGAGACAGAGGTACATTTGAGAAATTTTTCGCCAAAAGCGGAAAGTTTAAGCAATTATGAGTGTCATCAATTTAACAGCCAAGAAAATTCGGCTACTCGAGTTAAAGAACTATTTAAAATTCTTAAGCTTAATCATCTAAACCGCGAGGAACGAGATTCTATAGAGCAAATTTGTGCCAAATTCTCAAATATATTTCATATGCCAGGAGATAAGCTTACAGTTACTAATTTATATAAACAGTCAATTCAAGTTAAACCAGATACTCAACCGGTCTATAGAAAGCCATATAGGTTACCTCAAGTACATAAAGAGGAAATAAATAGGCAAATTTCTCAAATGTGTCAGGATGGAATAATTGAGAGTGCGCAGAGTGAGTGGTCTTCACCTTTGTTGCTTGTACCAAAGAAAAACGATACGAATGAGGGAAGAGCTAGGTTAGTATTGGACTACAGATTTTTGAACCCATATATATTAGATATCAAATTTCCGATTGCGAGTGTAGTCGATATTTTAGACTCCCTAGCAGGTGCACTTTATTTTTCACATCTAGATCTTAGCCAGGGCTATTATCAGGTCGAATTAGAGGAAGAAAGCAGAAAATACACAGCTTTCACTACAGATCGCGGTCAGTGGCAAATGCGAAGGTTACCAATGGGGTTAAAAATTAGCCCTAGTGCCTTTTCAAGGTTAATGACCATAGCGATGGCGGGCTTAAATTACGAAAAGTGCTTTGTTTATCTTGATGATCTTATAGTATTTGGCAGAAACCTTAATAAACACAATAAAAATCTAATAGATATTTTTTCTAGATTGCGAAAAGTAAACCTAAAATTAAATCCTGCTAAATGCGATTTGTTGAAAAAAGAAATTCTGTATCTGGGTCATATAATAAGTTCTGAAGGAATATCACCTGACCCTGATAAAATAAAAGCTTTAAAAGATTATCCTATTCCAAAAAAGGCAGATGAAGTTAAACGCTTCGTGGCTTTTGCCAATTATTATCGAAAATTTATACCACATTTTTCAGAAATTACAGTTCCTCTAAATAAATTATGTAAAAAATACGCTAGGTTTGAGTGGACGGACGAATGTGATAAAGCTTTTAATTGTCTTAAAAATTCGCTGATTAAGCATCCGGTGTTAGATTATCCCGATTTTTCGAATGAAAATGAATTTATTTTGCAAACAGATGCGTCTGCTTTTGCTATAGGAGCAGTGTTATCAAATAAAAATAATAAACCAGTGGCGTTCACTAGTCGTAGTTTAAATAAAGCAGAAATTAACTACCCTACTATACATAAAGAACTTTTAGCAATTTATTGGGCTGTAAAGCATTTTCGACCATATCTGTATGGCCGTCGTTTCAAAATTTTAACCGATCACAAACCATTAATTTATCTTTTTACGCAAAAAGACCCTGGTAGCAGATTGACAAAATTTCGTTTGTGTCTAGAAGAATATGACTTTTATATCGAATATATCAAAGGAAAAGATAATGTTACAGCCGATGCTTTATCGAGAATAATCTTGTCCTCAAACGAATTAAAAGATATGAATGAAGGTATGATTGCAGTTTTAACCAGAGCACAGAGTAAACGTAGAGACGGACAGGAAGACGAGTTAATTAAGAAAAGTACTGAAAATATTTGGCTTGATCACCCGAATATTGTGGAAATTCTTAAGCAACCCACTAACTGTACCGAATTAATTATAATACCATCCTTAAAAATTAAAAAATTGTCAAAAGGTGTCACTCAACAAGTGGGAGACTTTTATTATATTCCATTACATTTTACCCTATACTTAGACCAAAAAGCTTTATCACCATTGGCGCGAGACGAAATGGTGAAAGATTTGGTAGAAATAAGTAAAAAGGCTGAAATTAAAGAATTAGTTATTAATAAAAATAATGATAATACAGAGTTTATTAAATTTATTGGTAGTAAAATAAAAAATTATACTAATTGGAGGGGCCCCCGTATAAATGTTGTAAAAGGTATTAAAAAAGTAATGGACAAAGACGAAAAAAGAGTAATCTTTAATGATTTTCATTTACTACCAACCAGTGGTCACGCTGGAATAAATAGAATGACAAATAATATTAAAAAGTATTATCTTTGGCCAGGTCTGGATAGTGATGTTCGAAATTTTGTAAAAAGGTGTGACATGTGTCAAAGACAAAAACATTCGAATCATTATACTAGAGAGCCAATGGTAATAACTACTACAGCTGAAACAGCTTTTCAAAAAATATATTTAGATATTGTTGGTCCACTTCCGGTAGACGTAAATGGATTTGTTTATATTTTAACACTTCAGTGTGAGTTAACAAAATATGTAGAGGCCTACCCTCTTAAAAACAAGGATTCCGTATCTGTGGCAAGATCTTTGGTGGATAACTTTATCTTAAGATATGGTATACCTCAGGAAATTGCTTCAGATAGGGGTACCGAGTTTATTTCTCACACTATGGCAGAAACATGTAACTTGTTAGGTATAAAACAGATTCATTCTACGGCGTATCATCACGAGAGTATCGGGAGTTTAGAGGCCTCTCACAAAGTTCTAGGTGCTTATTTGAGAATTCAAACTCAAAACCATGATTCTGCATGGAGCACATGGCTTCCGTACTGGTGTTTTTCTTATAATACTGCAGTACATACGGAAACCAAATACTCTCCCTTTGAACTAGTTTTTGGAAAAAAATGCCAATTACCAAATAATTTAAATAATGAAGTTGATCCTATTTATAATTTTGATAACTACCCCATTGAATTAAAATATAGGTTACAAACAGCTCAAAATGATGCAAGAAATAACTTAATACTTTCTAAATCTAAAAGAAAAGAAAATTTTGATTTAAAAGTAAACCCCATTCAGTATAAAAAGGGCGATAGAGTTTTAATCAAAAACGAAACTGGTGGTAAAATTACCAGCCCTTGCTTCCTGGGGCCATATTTAGTGGTAGAAGATGTTGCACCAAATGTAAAAATAATTAAAGATAAGAAACATATTTTAGTCCATAAAAATAGAACTAAGTTGTATAATAGCTAATTAAAATTAAGTTATAATAATAAGGGCTCCATATTACTATACTATTGCGTGTATTTTCTAACAACCTTTTTCTAAAATACCTATCTATTTTCTTTCCTACTTTCACTATATGACGCTATTTTCCTTCTCTTATATCTGAGTTTTTATTTTTCTTTTCATATATTTAGATAAATGGTTTAAATAGTGTATTGTAACATTTGTCTCTAGTAATTGTATTTTATTTACGAATTTCAAATTTTGAAAATAAATTGAAATTCTTTTAATTGCCCGGGGAGGTGTAATATATAGAGAAAACACCCTATATAAAATGTATTGTATCAAATTCAACTTGTTGCAATAATGGGCAACCACGCAATAACCTGTTTTGCTATGTCAGCAGGTCAACCACCTTCCCGAGCGTATATGGCAATTAGATTGCATTTTAAAACAGATTGAAAATATACTTTGGGTAATGTTAAGGTGAACATGTAGTTTCATTTTTCTACCCTTTGTTTCAACCCTAAGTATTACAATATATATATATATATATATATATATATATATATATATATATATATATATATATATATATATATATCAGAGACATAGCTACAAACCGCATCCCAATACATCTTCTCGTTTTAAAAATATTCGAATTTAAATTTTATCTGAAAATGTCTTGTTAACTTTGTTCAGCAGTTTATATTGATGTATGAAACAAGTAAAAGTTTTTAAACGATATCCTATATCATTTTCTTTTTGAAAAACCCGCTTTGTTTGCCTCAGAATGAAAGCTGTTTGCCCAGATTCAAGATCTAATCCCAAAAATCTCAATTTTTACAAAAAGGATAGAGTAGGTGAACCACAACTTTTGAAATATACCCCGTTTAGCAAATCAAAAACTCACTTTTTCGTTCCACGCTGTTATACATATATAACCTTAGCCGGATTCCCTAACTTTCACATAAAGGTGCAAGTTTGTTGCATAAACTCGAAACCATTGAATGGACTAGTTTACACAGTATTTTATTATCCGGAAAACTGGCTCCATATAAAAGCGGTCCTGTATTTGTTGGAACAAATGCGCATCGGGCCGCTTATCCCGAGCGACGTCCGATTTGAAACATTTCCGTATTTCATAAAACTTTGTTTCCTACCTAATTTTCGATACGGGGGAAGCAGATCCCAGGCGAATACACTGTATAGAATATTGCTTGTCATCAAATTAAGCACTTATTTTTTGAGAAAAACATATCAAATGAAAATCTAATGACTTATTTGCGTATATTGAGTTTTGTTTTATTAAAAATGGTTATATCTTTTTTTAACCTCAAGCAGGCCATGAAGGCTGGAAGTTCAACATAAGTTTCCATGGGAGTTACGAGTTATACAGGCAAGAACATAATACCCATAATGTCTATTAGGTATATATATATATATATATATATATATATATATATATATATATATATATATATATATATATATATATATATATATATATATATATACCCTTAATACCCTTCCAATATACAGTAGTCATTCATTAAAAATATGGTTTGATGAAAAATTAGGTTGGATAAAAATAGCTGATTTAGATTTTTGATTAAATAGATCTTGGCCATATTTAGCGAAAATCGTTTGACATTTGCTCGAGCTGGCAACATAAGACAGAACGCGTTAGACAAGCTCGCCAAATTAATGAGGAAATGAGGATTTTTATAGTCCAAAACGGATAGCACTAGGCTAGAAAAACATGGTTTTTACCATTCGTATATTACGTTTTCAAGCAGCGCACTATGGTGTGAAAAAGTTATATCAGTTCTTGCACAGTATAACGAAAATTTCGAATATATCCATCCAAATAACTAATATTAGATATTATTTTCTTTAATTGACCCTTTTTTATGCACGCCATTGGAACGATTACCATTTTTTGTTTACTATCCTCTATCACGCGTGAATTTTCCTGTACGTTGTTTCACGTATCCTCTCTTGTTGATTGAAAACAATTATTATGGGTTGAATAGTACTAGCTGCCTCTTATAGAGCACCGACTAGCTCCACAAGCGGAGAGTAGTGTGGGATATACATGCGCCATCTGTTTGTATCCACTAAATATATTCTGATTTTAAACAAGTTCATAAACGAAGAATAGAAAAATATCAGGGTAAATAAATCGCCACGTGAAGTATTCTATCATATAATATTTGATCAAGTTCAACAATTCAAGACGAGAAGAGAAGGTCAGTGATTTGAAACAAGGACATTAGTTATAAACTACAGTAACTAATAATATTAGAGAGCCTAATGAACTCTAATCTTTAAACCAAGCTAAATGGTTTCGAAGGAATTACTTTATGTACTCATTAATAAAGGAAATTACATTACTCAAAAAAGTGTTCGCGATTGAGTGTGCTAGAAGAAAAACCTTTAATATTACAACGGACTGTTACTGTTTATAAATTACGACAAAAATAACCTTTTCCTAAATCCACGTTTCAACCACATGGCACAATGACCTCATTCAAAAAGAAAGATCTCATTTGTTATGTCTCAAAGGCCTCAAACCTAACGAAATTCGTAATTTAGTTACCATATTTGAACATACATTCTGCATCATTGTTATAACCAATTAAAAATTAATTATAATAACTTAAATCCAAATCGTTAATCTCTTCTGATATTCTTCAGAGAAACACCAAAGAAATTTTAGTAGTATAACAGTCAATAATCTGCAGGTATTTGTTATTACTTACAGTACTTACCATTTGTTATTGTTTTTCTTTAAATATTAAAGTATTGTCGTATTGTAAGTGAACTTAAATGAATATATTCCAGAAAATATCATAATTAATTTGTAATTTGATACAGAGTGCATCGAAATTATTTTTGAAGATGTTATTTAGCAACCCAAACTTTTTTCTTATTAGTAAAATCATCAGGCAACGTAATGGCTTAACAACAAATACTTAAAATATATGCTATAAATATTATATAATCGAAGATGACGTATGAACAAACTGGAGTTGCTATTATTCATTTGATATACAAATTGGTTTTCTTAGAATCCTAAATTTACTTGATTTGCTTAACTACTAACTAGAACGATTATTTAAACTGCTAATAACAGCAGATCACACAGTCAGTTCCTGAGAGGAATGTTTAATTTGAAATGTAGTCTAGCTGTCAATATACCAACTGCTTACAAGAGCTTGACATCAGTTTTAGCAATAGCTAGGAAAACAAATTTTCGACAATCTTTTTTTGGCATACTGTAGTTTTTAGCCGTCGAAAAAATGTTCTTGTCGTAAGATACGTAGAACAAAAAAGTAAGAATAAAATCACTGCATATCAATCTTTTAAAGATTTTCATTCCATTTTCCGTCGGGACCTTGAAAGTTCTGGTAGCACAAAGAAAGATGGTGGCGGCGTATTTATCGCTGTCAGGAGTAACTATAGTGTGTGTGTTTAGTTCCCTCTTATCAAAGTAGTGTGGAAGACGTTTGGATTTCTATAAGATTAGGAAACAATAAATTCGGGGATATGTCAATAATTAACATATCACTGTTGACATGCCGAGATTTTAATATGTTAACTACTGAATGGGTTCAGGTAGGCAATAAATAATAATAATTATTTAGAGCCATACAATGTTGATCAAAAATATTCATCTTTAATTCTTAATGTTTCTTACCTTAATTATATGCAATTTAATACTGTTTTAAATTAAAATAATAAAATTCTAGATTTAATATTTTCTAATAAATTTAAAGTTCTACAAATCAGTCATTGCTCGGATGTCCTCGTGCATGAAGACAGTCATCATCCTTGCATTTTTTTTTTGATACCAACTAGTGTAAAACTTTGCAGGTTTCTATTAACAGTTATTTTAACTTTAAAAAAAGTAAATTATAACAAAATATGCTGAGAAATTTTGAGAGTTGACTGACAGGTAGAATTGAAAAATAAATCTATCGACAGCTCGGTGGAGAGTTTTTATGTTAAAATCAATAGAATTGTACAGAAACATATTCCTACGTCTACTAAAAATAAATATTTCCCTACCTATTACAGACCTAATACAATAAAAATCATTGAACAAAAGAACAAACTTTATAAAAAATGGCGTCAATATAAAAATTCAAACGACTATAATTTATTTAAACTTTTGCGAACTGATTTTAAAGAGATGATTCTATTAGATTTTAAAAACTATATTAAATCGATGGAAAATGACCTGTCCCGCAACCCCAGTTGTTTTTGGAGTTATGCCTCCATAAAAAGACAGTGTATAAGTAGAATACTCACTGAAGCATGTTGGGAAGATACAGATGCCACAACCAGAATAGACATTTGTAACTTATATTGTAACTATTTTTCAAGTGTTTTCGAGCAGGAAAGACATAATTTTAATTATTCAAATATAAATACAGAACATGATTGCTGTTCTCTTTAAAATATAGTTCTTAGTGATTCTGAGGTTACGCGAGCTTTTTTGAGCCTTGACTCAAGAAAGGGCGTGGGGCCCGAGAAAATACCCCCAATATTTTTTTAAAAAATCCAATCAAGCAGTTTCGAGGCCGCTCACCTTATACAATTTGTCCTTAAAGTGTGGAAAATTTCCTGATAGATGGAAATCCACAAAGATTTTTAAGGGTGGGGATAGGAAAGATGTAATAAATTATTGCCCAATTAGTAAGTTGTCAGCTGTGGCGAAAATTTTTGAAAATTTGGTTTGTGAATATCAGAGCAGTACGGCTTCTTCAGAGGAAGATCACTTGAAGCCAATTTATTCTTTGATAGAGTATCTTCATGATCATTTTGATAATAAAGTACAGGTGGTCGCCATATACACCGATTTCAGCAGGGCATTTGATAAGGTAAGCCATAATATTCTACCTCGGGTGTCACACGGGGATCGCATCTCGGGCCCTTATTGTTCATATTATACATCAATAAAATTAAATCTTGCTTTCATAATTGTATTTTCTTGCTTTACGCCGACGATTTAAAAATATTTATAAAAATACAGTCCCTTGATAATTGCGAGAGTATTCAAGAGGATCTGGACAGACTGACTGAATTTTGCGAACAAAGCAGTCTATTTTTGAATTTAAATAAATGCCCGTCAATAACCTTTTCGCCTAATAGGGATGAATATTTGTTTCGCTATAAGGTAGGCGGCAAAACCCTTTCCAAAGTTAATTATGTGCGTGATTTGGGTATTACATTTGATTCAAAATTAATGTTCGATCGACACATCGAAATAATGGCTTCTCAATCATCCAGAATGTTGGGTTATGTTCTGCATAAGTGTGTCAGGTTTACAAATATCAAGGCAATCGTCTGTCTTTATTATTCGTTTTTTATTTTTTTATATTTCGTTTTGAGCAAATTGAATTTTGGAAAATTTGGAACCCGAGATACGATGTGTATATAAAGCACTTAGAGCATATACAGAATAAAACTTTAAAGTTTATTTCTTTCAAAGATAATCATCAGTTTGTTGATATGTCGTTAGCTCGAAGATATTTTAATATATTATCCTTATCTAATAGAAGGGTCATCTCGGACATATTGTTTTTATATAAAATCAATAATTGTAAGATAGATAGTTCGCATGTTCTTTGGCTGGTATGTTTAAATGTTCCCCAAGATAATCTTAGTTCAAATCAATTGTTTGTTGTACCATTTCGAAGAACAAATTGTTCACAGAACTCCACTGGGTAGGGTTGTAAAAAGTGTGAACACTTATAGTATTCTAATTGATATATTTTATATGTCTGAAAATGTCATTAAACTTACTTTTAAAAAAATCTGTTAAATAATTAATTATACAAGTGATAATATATAGGTTTATATAGGAACTATTAGATAGTATGTACGTAGCTTAAAAATTATTAGTTTATGTAAGTCTGTGTATACTGCATTGGGTACCTATTTGTATCCCGTATGTCCACCAAATAAATAAATAAAGTAGTTTTCAGCCGTCAAAAAAATGTTCTTATGTTCTTGTCGTAAGGTACTTAGAACAAATATATAATAAAACCACTCCAATAGCGCACTTGAGTTCAATCCTTTTTTAACTCTGAATTTTTAAATCTGAATTTGTTTTGTCTATTTCCTATGGTAAAGTTGGTTTTGTTAAAAGGAGAAGGATTTGCACATTATTTGAGGCTGCTTGTTCTGCAAGAAAAAATAGTCTTGCTTTAGACGCCAAATGATTTCATCACCTGTTCTTATGACTATAAAAGAAATTTTGTACAAGTGACTGATGATTTTCTTGGCAACAGAAAGAAATACAGTTTGGCAAAAGATCACCTTTTGCTTTTAATGTGTGGGTTAATGCTATAGAAATGACACATTTTATTGATTTAGTGTAAAAGTTACAAAGATTTCTATTTTTTAAATGTCATTTGCTCTGAACTTGCCGTCCTTGGTTATATTGCTTTATTTTATCTGAAGCCTTATTTCTCTACTAGAAGTGCATCGACCCCAGAAAAGAGAACGTGGTGGTTTAAACATTTGAAGGTTTTTACACACCAAAAATAACGTTGGTAAAAAATTACTTTCTTAGCTTGTCTGTATTGCAAAAAAGTGTGCTCATCTTAAACTATTAAGAAAACCTTTATTATTATTTGTTTACAAAAACTATACTTTTATCGAACATCCAGTATTGTCATAGTGTTAAATATTTATTGTAAACCTCCACTTAATAATCATTCCTTTGCTACATTGCCCGCCCCCCCCATTGGCAAGAGCGAGCTGGAAAGAGAGAAAAATAGAGAGTGTGTATGGGTAGACGTGTGTTTAATTTCTCCCCATTTTTCAGCGTTTTCCCAAAGCAAACAAAAGTTGTGTATATTCAAAACATGGTCCTTCGACTAGGATGTGTATTCCAGTAAAATTGTGTTGTGTAGTGCCCAAAAAAGATTGAACACTTGTAAAATCAAAGTAACACCCGTTAACTTAACCTATTCATTTTGCCGGCGATTGCGTCATTCGAGTAGGACCGGTCGGTCATAGCGACAGCGAGGCGTCTCAAGCCGTGACGTTGGAAATCCATCGAAGCAAGATTAAGTGGGTATTCCTTCTTGTATCCTTTTTTCCTAATTTTATTCTATTGGATTCTGGTAAGTTTGTTCCTTATATATTAGTAACTGTTGCATCTTCTACCTTTTTCTTGATTTGGGGTTTCTCTAAACTAGTGAGGATGAGTGAAGAAGAGACTCTAAAGAAGTTGTATAAACAAAGGGGTGGTTATAAGGGGCGACAAACTCTATTTAAAAAGTATGTTGAGGATCTTAAAAAATCCATATCAGGAAAAGAAATTTGTAGTTTAGAGCGTGAAATTATCATAGAATTAGAAAGCCGCTTAGATGAATTTTCAACTCTTTTTTCGAAGTATGAAGAAACACAGACCGAAATAGAAACATTAACAGATAATATAGATCAAGAAATTAAAGAAAGATCAGACTTTGAAAATAGTTATTTTAAAATGAGTTCGCAAGTAAAAACTATAATTAAAGAATTTTATGACAGTAAAAAAGAACGTGAGCTTGGTTCCATTTCTAGTGTCTCAATTCATAATCAGAATTTTAATAGCGTACAGGGAATTAAGCTCCCCCCAATTAATTTACAGAAGTTTTCTGGGGAATATAAAAATTGGCTTGAGTTTCGAGATTTGTTTATTTCTCTAGTACATTCCAATATGTCAATCCCTAATATACAAAAATTCCATTATCTGAAGACATCGTTGGAAGGTGGTGCTGCTCAAGTCATTCGGAGTATCGAACTGTCTAGTGACAATTATGTAATAGCTTGGAATACCTTGCTCAGTAGGTACAACAATCCTCATATTCTAATACAGAATCATGTAAAGGCCCTTTTTTCAATACCAGTGGTATCTGAAGAGTCGGCTGGGAGTTTGAGAACTATGGTAGATACCATTTCTAAGCATATTCAATCACTAAATTCATTAAATGAGCCAACTGACTCTTGGGATACTCTGTTGATATATCTTTTCTCCACTAAATTAGACAAAAAAACTGCTCGAGATTGGGAAGAAAAGCGAGTGAGTAATTCTGTCTCAGTAAATAGTAACAAAATCCTTACTTTAGAGGACTTTAAAAACTTTTTGAAGCAAAAGGCAGATTTGTTAGAAACTTTAGAGTGTTCAAAGGCCTCACCTAGGTATCATAAACAAGGTTATTCAAGTAGGTCTTTTTCTGTCTTTGACAAATCAACAGAAAATAAAGACTTAACTACAGTGTGTAGCAATTGCAAGAGTAACCATTTTATTTTAAACTGTGAACATTTTATAAAACTTTCAGTCAGTGATAGGGTAGAAAAAGTAAAAAGGTTAAGATTATGTTTTAATTGTTTAAGACAAGGTCATGCTTTAAAGGACTGTCGAGGTCAAGTGTGTAGGAAATGTGGTCTTAAACATAATACACTTTTACATTATAATAAACGTTTCAATAAATCAAGTGAGAGCCATCCTCATGATTCAGAGTGGGAAAATACTAATAACAATTCTAAGTCTAATAATGCAGAGAATGTTGAGAGTGTAATGTCCTTGCAAGCAATCAATAGTCAGGTGTTGTTACAAACAGCTTTAGTGTTAGTGTCTGACTCTGAGGGAGCCCCAAGAGTCTGCAGAGCAGTGTTAGACTCAGGGAGTCAAATTAACCTTTTAAGCGAAGCTTGTGCTACGAGGTTAAATTTGAAAAAATCTGAATGGCCTACCTTAGTTACAGGGGTTGGTGAGAAAATGACTAATTTAAATTACCGGTGTCAGATAAAATTGCAATCCTTGCTGAATCAATTTGAGAGTGAGATTTCTTGTGTTGTAATACCAAAAATAAGTGGAAACTATCCTGCAGTCAATATAAATATTTCAAATATAAAAATTCCTAGGCATATTCGTCTAGCTGATCCCAGTTATTATAAGCCAAGTGACATAGACCTTTTATTAGGAGCTGGTGTCTATTTAAATCTATTGTGTATAGGTCAGGTGTGTTTAGGAGATGGTTTACCCACTCTACAAAAAACTAAATTTGGATGGGTTATAGGTGGTGAGATAGGAGTGAATGACAAAGAGTGTTTATCTTATCAGTGTAATCTTATTTCTAACCTTGAATTACATAACCAGCTTACCGATTTTTGGAAAATTGAGGAAAAGGGCAATGAAGATAAATTGCTCTCAATAGAAGAAAAGACTTGTGAGAAAATGTTTTGTGATACAACAAAGAGGGATAGTGATGGACGGTTTGTGGTGCAGATCCCTTTCAAGGAGTCTGTGTCATTACTAGGTGATTCTAAGCAACAAGCTATGAATAGATTTAAATCTTTGGAGAGAAAACTACAGGGTAATTTAAAATTGCGTCAAGGGTATTTTCAGTTTATGCGAGAATACTTATCCTTATCCCATATGAGAAAGGTGAGTGAGAGAGATGATATGAATGTGCAAGAGTCTTCTCGTCAAACATTTTATTTCCCACACCATGGTGTGATAAATGAAAAAAGTCCTACCACAAAATTAAGAGTGGTGTTTGATGGATCAGCTCAGTCTGATTCTGGAGTGTCCTTAAATGATCTTCAGTTTGTGGGACCGACCTTGCAGGATGACTTGTTTTCTGTTGTACTGAGATTTAGGCAACACAATATTGTGGTGTGTGCAGACATTGTTAAAATGTTTAGACAGATACAGGTGGATCCAGCCCAGTGGAGCCTTCAAAGGATTTTGTGGAGAGAAGATCCTACACAAAAATTAGAAACATATGAGTTGACTACTGTGACATATGGGACTGCATCAGCACCCTATCTTGCTGTGAAATGTCTTCAGCAATTGGCTCACGAGTTTAAAAATAGTCAGCCAGAAATATCCAGAGTTATCAGTAGAGATTTTTACATGGACGATCTCATAACAGGGTCGGACTCGGTGGAGGCTACAAAAAAAATGTGTGACAGCATTATTGATATTTTAAGGACTGCATGCTTTGAGCTTCAAAAGTGGACTTCGAACAATTCTAAGGTTTTAAATCATTTGAGGTCAACATATTCCAAGTCTGTGTTGGTTTTCAATGAAAAGGATAAAACAAAAACTTTAGGACTGTATTGGTCAGGAGAAAAAGATGTATTGATGTATAGCATTGCCGAAATTGATGATGAGGGTCCAGTAACAAAAAGAACTGTTTTATCTGGGATATCAAGGATATTTGATCCTTTAGGTTTATTGGGTGCTTCTGTAATACTATCAAAAATTATCATGCAGCGGATATGGTTGTGTAAGTTGTCATGGGATGAAAGTCTTCCAAGTGATTTGGACAGCAAATGGAGAACCTTTAGAGCAGATCTTGGGATGTTAAATAAATTAGAAATTCCCAGACATGTATTAGTGTGCAAGCCAGTTAAGGTGTCACTTCATGGATTTGCTGATGCATCTGTAGTAGCCTATGGTGCATGTGTGTATCTTCGATCAGTGAGTGAATCTGGGGAAGTATGTGTGAGGTTACTGTGTTCAAAAACAAAGGTAGCACCTTTAAAGACAATTACTGTACCAAGGTTAGAACTTTGTGCTGCATTAGTGTTGGCTAACCTGGTTGATAAGGTGAAAACCTCATTGTCTCTAAAAATTGACTCTTTTGTGTATTGGAGTGACTCGACTGTGTGTCTGAATTGGATTCAAACTCAACCTAATATTTTGCACACCTTTGTAGGAAATCGTGTTGCGCAAATACAATCTTTGTCTCATCCTGGGGATTGGAACCATATCAGCACTAAAGACAATCCCGCAGACTTCCTGTCAAGAGGTGTGAACCCAGGCAAGTTGGTGGATTGCAAGGTTTGGTGGTCGGGACCTCCTTGGCTTTCTAAACCCAAAGAAGAGTGGCCTGATTCTACATTTAATCGTGAAACATGTATTCCTGAGGTCAAGAAATACCAGAACGTGCTTAAAGTCGAAAGGGAGGAGTTTTTGTCGTTTGCAAAATTTTCCTCATTTCAAAAAATGATTCGTGTTTGTGCATATTGTATTCGGTTTATAAATTCATGTCGTACAAGGGTGAGAGCTACTGATGAGTTCCTGTCAGCTTTAGAACTACAACATACGGAAGAAATTTTAATTAAGTTAGTGCAGAAGGAGATGTTCCCAGAAGAAATACAAATTCTGTCGAAACAGAAATCTTTAAATAGGGGTCCTTTGATAAGATTAAATCCTTTTCTAGACAAGGAAGGGGTTCTTAGAGTTGGGGGAAGATTGTCTCTCTCAGAGTATGGATATGATAAAAAACATCCTGTTGTTCTTTTAAGCAAACATTATTATACAAACCTATTATTTCATTATGAGCATAAGCGTCTTCTACATGCGGGACCTCAACTTCTACTTGCATCAATTAGAGAAAGGTACTGGCCTATTGGGGGCAGAAATTTATCAAGAAAGGTTGTGCATGACTGTGTAAGGTGTTTTAAGGTGAAACCCGTGATAAAAAATCCAATAATGGGATTACTTCCCAGCGACGGAGTTAAACCAGCACCTCCCTTCTCAACAACTGGGGTTGACTATGCCGGTCCTTTGTTGGTCAGAAACAAAAAGGGTCGAGGTAGTACTAAGGTAAAGTGCTATGTAGCTCTGTTTATTTGCTTTATTACTAGGGCGATCCATTTAGAACTTGTGAGCGAACTAACAAAGGAAGCATTTATTGCAACTTTCAATAGGTTTATCAATCGTAGAGGCAAACCAGTAAATGTGTTCTCAGATAATGGAACTAACTTTGTAGGAGCGAAAAATGAATTAGAAGCTATCGGTCTTTTTCTCAAACAAAATTATAATAAATTAAGTCAATCCATTAGCAATCAAGGTATCAACTGGAAGTTTATTCCAGCCTTTTCTCCTCATTTTGGGGGGCTTTGGGAGGCAGGCGTAAAATGTTGTAAAGCCCATTTAAAGAGAGTGTTAGCCAATGCTTGTTTAACTTTTGAAGAGTTATACACCGTCCTTACTGGGATAGAGGCAGCCTTAAACTCGAGGCCAATTACTCCTTTATCCTCCGATCCTAGTGACCTCTCCCCCCTTACCCCAGCCCACTTTTTGATTGGGAGACCTTTAACGTCACTTCCGGAGAAGGATTTGCGAGAAGAGAGGGAACCGGGTTTGTCATATTTCAAGAAAATACAAAAGTTGAAGCAACACTTTTGGACTAGATGGTCCATGGAATATATATCAGAACTACAAGTACGTCAAAAATGGAACAGTTCCTCGAATCGTCAAGTGTTAAATCCAGGAGCTATGGTCCTTATTAAGGATGACAATTCCATGCCATTGCAATGGCCTCTGGGAAGAATTGAAGCAGTGCACAAGGGTCCAGATGGTATTGCTCGAGTTGCCAGTGTCAAAACCATGCGTGGGACTGTCAAGCGCTCCTTTGCCAAACTGTGTCCTCTCCCCCTGGGAACAGAGTAGCAAGAACACCACTAAGATTGTGTAAAACATTAATTGTGTACATGTTTAAGTTTTTAAATGTATTTGTTTCAATATTTTATGAATTTGTTGAAAGGTTAACCTTGTCAAGGTGGGGGGCATGTTAAATATTTATTGTAAACCTCCACTTAATAATCATTCCTTTGCTACATTGCCCGCCCCCCCCATTGGCAAGAGCGAGCTGGAAAGAGAGAAAAATAGAGAGTGTGTATGGGTAGACGTGTGTTTAATTTCTCCCCATTTTTCAGCGTTTTCCCAAAGCAAACAAAAGTTGTGTATATTCAAAACACATAGTCATAATCATTACTGAATGTAATACAATAACTCTTACCCCACTGTACCTATAATATCTGGAAACTTTTCCCATCACGCACTATTTAACTTTCCTTTTGAGTTATCAGTGGAATATAATCACTGCTAGAAATTAAAGGTGTGATGGAACATCTACACTTGATGAACATTTAAAAGTAAAAATATGTTAGCACTTAGACACTAGTGACATCTCAAGTAATAAAATTTAAAATTCTTGTTAAAGCGTAATTGACTGACAAATCTTATAAGCTCAAAATTCTGTTTTGAATTCTTAGCTAAAATAATTTTTTTTTAAATCAGTTTTTTTAAAGTTTTCTCTGATTAATGATTATTTATATTGAAATTTAGATTGTAGCTGAAAACAAAAATACCTCTCCTACTGCAATAACCCTGGGGACTTGAGTGGCGTCAAATTATATGCCAAGTTAACCCATTGCACGCAAAAACGGAGTCGATGGAAACACAGACAAAAATGATTTATAACCATCTACGGAATAAAACTTTACATTGGCATGAAACCGTGTTACAATGAACACACGCAGTATATTTTAGTTTAATGATTGCGGCAAAGAAACCCCGGAGTTAAAGAAAAGCTTTTTTTTGCCATATAGGATATACCAAATTTTACAGGTTCATTTTCACACATCATTTTTGTGTAAGATTTCAACTTAATTGGATAAATAGTTTTTTCAAAAGTATTAGTATTTTAAACATTTAGTTTAACCAAAATTTGAAGTCCGCAAACAGGCAGGCAGACCGACGGATTTGAGAATTTCAACATACCTGAAACGTGAAGATCTGCAAAAATCTCGAAGGGTGATTTCTATACGATTACAATACTTTTACAAGGAAAGTCAAAGGGACTGCAAAATATTTATATCACATGCTTTCTGATTTTGAACCCCCCTGTCCGAATTTCTGATTACGCGTCTGGTGATACTTAAAATTGGCAAAAACACATTGAATTGCTTGCTATAAACATATATTAAATTAAAGAGAAACCAGTCGCCGCTGTTTCGGTCTATAGTGGGAGCCAAGAGAGTTGCCATTTTTGAGATCGGTGACGCAGAGGAAGATATATGTTTTTCCTCGCACCAATAGCACGCGAAAAACAATAAAAGGTCTAACTTTTGAAACTATTTATGAACGAAATGTTGAGTGTATCCTTTGTTTTATAATCTAAGGTTATAACCAATTAAAAATTAATTATAATAACTTAAATCCAAATTGTTAATCTCTTTTGATATTCTTCAGAGAAAACACCAAAAAAATTTTAGTAGTATAATAGTTAATAATCTTTGTAGATATTTGTTATAAAAAGTACTTACCATATCCGACTTCTCCTAAAAATTTGCTAAATAACTATTCTAGTGGCATCTCAAGTAATAAAATTTAAAATTCTTGTTAAACCGATTAGACTGACAAATCTTATAAGATTTTTAGGCACGATTCTTAGCTAAAATAATTTTTGTTGATAAACCAGTTGTTTAAAGTTTTATCTGATTGATGGGTATTTATATTAAAATTTAGATTGTACCTGAAACCAAAAATACCTCTCTTACCGTACCTCTTAACCCCCGGGACTTGAGTGGCTTCAAATTATATGCCAAGTTAACACATTGCACGCAAAAACGGAGTCGATGGAAACATAGGCAAAAATCATTTATAACCATCTACGGAATAAAACTTTACATTGGCATGAAACTGTTTTACAATGAACACACGAAGTGTATTTTAGTTTAATGACTGCGGCAAGGAAACCCCGGAGTTAAAGAAAAGCTTTTATGGAACTTTATAGTAATAATGCTTTCATGTTAGCGATTATTTCCTGTTCCGACATGAAAACTTACTATGCTAACTTATTTTTTTTTTTATTTTAGGTAGTAATAGCAGTAGACGCAGAAACCAAAACGTGTTCTTTTATTATTTATAGCAATACTTTTAAGAAGTAGTGTTAAAAGAAAATTGGTTATATTCATATGTTTGCTAGTAATAATTAGGGGAGACCGGGGCAGGTTGCATCAAAAAATGGATAGTATTTTTTTCTTAGGTTATCAGGTAAATAACATTCAGAGTCAGGTGAAAAAAATATCTATCTGCATTTCGCTAATACATCAAAATATAATGAGAGGCCTAAAAAAATTAATTAACGCTTATACGCATATATTTCTTGACCAAGTCATGTGTTGCAACTTACCTCATTTGTGGGGCAACTTGCAACAATAAGATGGGTAAGTTGCAACATACTACTCTGGTTCATCTGAGTATTCAGAAAAGCAATTTATACATATATAAAATGGATCAGATTTTGCGCAGTGGTCGTGGGCCCACATTTTACATTTTGTGCACTGTAACCAGTCTTCCTTCTCTTTTTCGCCCTGGTAAATTTCGTTACAAACTAGACACAACGTGTCGTCATCCTCAGAAGAAATTTCCCAGTCATCATCTTTCTTAGGATGCTTTCTCGCTATGGTTTTTTTCTTAACTATATGAATGAGTGGTTCATCATCTGAAGAGTCATTGGGGCATATTTGTCGAACTTCTGGCCCTTTCTTACATGATGTTAATTTTTTCATTTGTCTTGGTTTGTCAATATTTGTGGACGTTTTTTTCTTTCTTTCATTTCTCAGTTTTTCCTCATTTTCCAAAGCCTCTTTTTCAGGTGTGTCGGTTAATATGGCAGTTTTTCTTCTTTTCTTACCTCTTTTAGACTGAACCACGCGTGGGGGGGCTTTAGGAAAGGGTCTGACCAACTCCGGGCTAAATTTTGAGGTGCTTGGTTGCTGCTCATCAGGAAAATCTTTAGAAAAGGGTCTAACACACTCCGGGCTAAATTTTGAGGTGCTTGGTTGCTGCTCATCAGGAATATCTTTAGGAAAGGGTCTAACACACTCCGGGCTAAATTTTGAAGTGCTTGGTTGCTGCTGATCTGGGGTGCCAGGAAAATCCAAAGTATGTGTACTAACTGCTTCTGTGTCTGGATTCGGTGTACCGGCCACTTTCGACGTTTGATCCATTTTATCAATGCTGCTTAGCGATTCCGGTTGTGGCCGATCCGTTGTAAAAGCTGGTGCAAAATCAGATTCAGTGAATATATTAGGATTCACAAGATAAACTCCAGAAGCTGAAAAACCTGAAGTGATATTTTTAGGAGTTACCGCATTTAAAAATGCAAGCTTTATGATCTGTGGCAAATCAAAAATAGTAAGAGT
The DNA here is from genome assembly GCA_030620095.1 of Kuschelorhynchus macadamiae. NCBI lineage: Eukaryota > Metazoa > Arthropoda > Insecta > Coleoptera > Curculionidae > Kuschelorhynchus > Kuschelorhynchus macadamiae. The sequence continues at coordinate 225,993 of JAUTXW010001025.1, forward strand.
TTTTCCTGGGTTGTTTACCAACCAAGCACTAATACCTGAGCTGCAGCATTTTTTAAAGGGTCCAAACACTGCTACATCTAACGGTTGCAACCGATGTGAGCAGTGTGGTGGAAAAGAGACCATAATGACACCGTTTTCTTTGCATAGATTGAGAACTTTACAACTTAAGTGGGATGAATGATTGTCTAATAATAAAATCGCTGGAGTTTCCTTCGATGGTTTGACATGTGAGATGAAATGCTGCATAAAAATATAAAACGTATTTTCTTGCATCCAGCCGGATCCATTTGCCTCGCCTATGCAACCGGAAGGACCATCGCGGATAAAATATTCTCTGAAACGTTTCCTTGGGAATATGAACATAGGTGGTATGAAATTTCCTTGGGCATTTACGGCAACCGCAAGTGTGATCATTTCTCCTCGCTCAGTCGAAGTAATGGATCCTACCTGCTTAGCACCTGTAAAGAAACAACATAGTGCATTAAACAGAAATCAGCATAGGATATTAAATGTGTATTTACCTTTTTGTGTTAATACTTTTCTTGGGCGAAGAACGGTTGACACCCCCGTCTCGTCCATATTCCATATTCTAGAAGCTTGAAATTGGCTACGCGATAGAACATCCATGAGCTTGGCAAAAAACATGTCTACGTTTGTGCGATTAAAACTGGAAGCTCTGGCAAGGCTTGTGGCTTCGGGCTGGCGGATAGAAATGTCGGTGTTTCTCTTAATAAACAGATTTAGCCACTCCACTCCAGCTTTTTCGTGGTCATCCCAAGAAGAAGGAACTTGAATATTATGTAACTTTGCACATTGATATGCTAACTTGCGGACCCCAATCGGATCAAGTCCAAACATAATATCACTGCATTTTTTGATATACTTCACAAAAATTTGTTCTTGTTCTCTATTAAATATTAGTCGTGGCTTGGCATAACCGCTATCTGGCATTTCTATTGTATGCTTTGTTTCGCGATATTTTTTTGTTTTCGCTACATATCGTGAAAGCGTTGAATAATGAATATTAAAATCTTTAGCGATTTTTCTAATAGAAAACTCTTTATTCCCAATATTTTCTAATACTAATTGGGCAGCGCGTTTAATAAAATTATCCGGAGTCGTACCCCTCTCGGTTTTTTTCTTATAATTTCTCATGATCCCTAGAAAAAGAAAATTTATATGAAGCAATAAACTAAAATGATGGAATAAAATGAAAACGGGGCACGTTGCAACACCGGGGTAAGTTACAACACCGTTGCAAAGTGCCCCGAGCAGAGTGTTGCAATTTGCCTCAATTTGACCTTCCTAATCTAACCTCTAAATTTTTTTGTTGTTTTGTAGACATCCCAATTATTATCTAGGCAATAAACACGTAATATATGTGCTATAACTTACCACTAATGACATGTGTGAAAAACAAAGCAGAGAGGTTTAATTTATTAAAAAACTGTTCAAAAATATTACACTCAACAATCACAAATCAAGTAACCTGCGAAAAAACCGTCTGTCATTCGACAAGAATAAACTGCGTTCGCCAACACGTTTGCCAGTCGATATTGAATGGAAGAGTGCGTTCAAGAGTTTTTAAATATAATTGTGCCTTAGATATCAAGTGTGTTGCAACTTATCCATGTTGCAACCTGCCCCGGTCTCCCCTACACAAAAAACAGCAAGTTTTACAGCTGATGAGTTAGTCTTAACTAACAACAAAAGTTTGTCAGAGACAATATCGAATAACAAATGATAATAAATAGCTCATTAACTAAAAACAAATTCTACAAATTTGTAAATAAGTTATTGACACTAACTAACTTTTCATAAAGTTTTTGTGTATTTTTGGTATACCGTTTTCCAAAAAAAATGTTTTTGAATTTTTTGTTTAAATATAGGTTATTGCTCTCAAAATAGTAATATCAATATATCTTGAAAAGCGCAGAGCTTAAATGATTTTTATTTTTTTTTATTTTTAACTAAAATTGAAAATTGTTTATAACGGAAGTGAGGCGAACGATTAACGTGAATGAGTATTTTCCAAAAACAAAATATTAATTATTTAAAAATATATTTAAAGCTAAATAAGCTAACTTTCTTACAGAAAACTAACTATGGTAGCTTAAACCAACGATAAATTGACAAAAACAGATATTTTAAGTAAGTATGAAAAACAAAACATAACTAAAGGATATATATATGTGATTTTGGCGAAACGTCAGCAAAATTGTTCTTTTCAGAACGACAGTAGTGAACGGATGTACACCTGGAATGAAAACACATTATATTTTTCCATCCGTGAAGGAGTAAAAATCAACATGACGGTGATGAGAATTTTACCCGCCTAAAACACTTGAGAGGTTGAGTAAATGGGTTTATTTTATAAACTAGCACATGTGCCAATATGACAACTAAACACGAACATGTAAATATTTTTTATACAAACATTACCTTTTTTACCACTAGTGAGGCACTATGCTTGACTCAAGGGTAGTTTTAAACAAATTTAGGAAATATATAATAAATACAACTCCCGTCTTTCACTGACCGGCCATTAAACAGAATGAACATCTAGCAAACGCCAAGGTGGCATTCAGTTCAACAATAGCGTCATCTATGATTTATATGCAAAATTAAATGCAAGTTAATAGAAATGATAATTATGGCTGCGCCAAGTTCAAAGATAATATTTTTACTTAAATATAAGTAATTTCAGGGCTATATGCTTTATGACAATTACAAAGAAACTGGTTTTCCTCCTATTCATATTAAATATTGTAGAATATATTAGGATTTTGTGGTAATTGCACTTAAACTAAATGCATTGGGCGTGGAAGGGGACAATCAACTTACGTGAGGTCACACGTACTATTAACTGACAAAAACGACCAAAATTAAAAAAAATCAAGGTAGATGTAAATTCTTGTTATATCATAAGTTCAATTTTTATTAAGTAAAATGTAAACTTTGATAAGATCGATATATACTAAATTAAAGAGGCCACAAAGTGCACATTTCGAATGAAATGACCCAGATTCGCTCTACAAGAATTTGGATAATTGTATTATCACATGCAGGCGGTATATCGTAACAGAAGGACTCCTATCCTACCTGGATTATTTACATATTTAGCCACTGCCAAGATTACCTCACAGTATAAGGTCGATCGTACGACGATGCCAAGCCTAGCCAGGAACACCAATGTTTATACCAATTTATATTACGGTGAAAATGTTAAAACATGATGCAATAAAATTTTTATACAAAGAATAGTAATGTATTTCCAGTATTAGTTTCTAAGCAGTATAAAGAAATAACTTTTATTGCAAAATAGTAAAATACATACTAAAATACCCAAAGTCTCAGATCAGATTTCACCAGTAACAAGAGTTTTAGTTAGCTATGGCAAACCCGATCGACAACTCCACGTATTAGACCATCCCACTTTCATTGACAAGGGATCCTTATAGTAAAAAAGTATAATAGTCTGCAGTAAATATTGTTACAGGGTTTTAGAGAAATTAATTTGCTAAAAAATATTTTATTAGATATCAAGCTTTTCTTAGCGTCACTACTGCATGTGTTTTAATGTATTATTGTATATTTGCTGATATGGCTCAAATCTTCTAATTATATGTTGCCTTTTTTCAAGAAGCAGTGTTCTAAAGGTGCGGTGACTTTAGAAGAACATTAATTTTTTAAATATTTAATAAATAAGTTTTATTTACTTTATCTTGGACATTGCGAAACAAAGAGCTTTAGTTGACCTAACTATAGTGCGGCAATGTGAGTTTGTAAAAAAATGGCCGTTTAAGTTTGGAATTTTCTTTTAATCACTAGGTAAACAGCAAGATTTCCTTTTCTAGGAGACATCTCTAATGGAAGATACCTTATTCACTTATTTTGGGTTACATGACGTATTGACCAATCCGGTTCAGCGTAATAGAACGTTTATTTCGTCGGGGGTCATTTAAGAATCTTCAGAAGCAAAATGATACAAAAAAGACTTTTTATATTACACGATTACGATTACAATAGTTTTTCCTATCAGAGAATTAAAATAATTATAGAATATACCTATACTATATTAAAATAGTCGAAGGACGTCTCACGCTCAAAAAAACGTACTGCGATTTTGAACTAGATTTTGGATGAAATCTGGGGAAATAATAAAGTTTCGGATGATTTCGCGCCTTTTTTTAATTTTCACTTGAGTTGGGCCAATTTTTTATATAAGTGTTGTCGGGTAAAGGAATTTAAATGGTGATTCTTTGGGTATTAAAATTAATATTAAACTTAAAAAAAATCTTTTATTTTTAAAATTTTAGCTATTAACATGGAAAAACAATATGACAATTGGCTATTTTATTCATATCTAATAGCGCTCGCTTTTTTTTACTTTCCTAGCAAGAGTTTGGTTAAAAATTAAAGGTAATATGATGATGACGTGGTAACATTTTGGTAAAAATCCAATATGGCTGAACAAAATGTTAAAAAAAATTACTAAGAAACTGCTTATCCATTTTATCCAAATTTTGCAGAAAAATTAGGTTTGACATGACCATCAACTGATTAGTTTTACTACAAATCCAAAATGGCGGCCTAATAAAATATTGTGTGTCAATGCAGAAAACTACTACATCGATTATGTTCAAATTTTGCTCAAAAATCAAATATTATATAGGGATGAACCGGTAAAAATTTTGAGACAAATTCAAAATGGGGGAACAAAACGGTGGCGTAATTAAATGTTTAAAAATGTCTGAAAAAAGTACTAATCGGATTGATTGATGACATCCCAATTTTAAATATTTATTACTAAAAATGTATGAATTGCTCACTTAATATCGATTTTTAATCAAATCTGTATAAATATTAAAATTCACTGGCATTCTTAAAAATGGTGGTGCCGCCATTTTTAATTCTCAAATATTGACTAAAATTTCATAACTTTTATTCTTAAATACTTCTAGATACTGATATTTCATCCGAATTTGTACAAATGACAAAATTCGTTTGCTATATTGGCGCCACCATTTGGATTTTTGTTGTGCATTCTTAAAAATAATTCCCACAAATGTTAAAATCATCCGTCCGACCTGCTGACATTGTCATTTTGACACCGCTATTTTGAATTTTTAAATGCTGACACTTTTAAATTTTCCTAGGCACTGATTTTCAGTTTTCGCTACACAAGTAACAAAATTGGTCGGCCGTATTTACGCCGCTATTTTGGATTTCTAAACGTTGACTAAAAAAAATTCGGATTTTTATATCCAAAAGTGTATTCATGTCGAATTTGAAAATAATCGGTAACAGAAATGTTGAAAAATCCATTACAAGATTTGAACCAGACATACAAACATACAATCAGACGAATAGGAAGCCAATAAAAGCGCGTTAAAAGCATTGACTTTAGTTTAAAACTCTAACACCCGTATTCACTAAAGAGGTTTAACTTTAGACATATGTAGTCTAACTTGACAGTTACAGGTTTAAGATGACATTTCAACAACTGAACAAACAATTTTTCTAAATGTCACAATTACAAAATGATAGTGACATAAGGCAAACATAACTAAAAACTAAAGTTTAATAATAATATAATAAATAACTAATTTCCTTTTAAACTTTCCTAACGTAATAATTGGATTTTAAATAGTGAAGTAGAGAACGATTTTTTCTTTGAAGTTTGTAAAAATATCTATTTATTCAACAACTGAAGAAATAGTTTTTCTAAATGTCACAATTACAAAATGATAGTGACATAAGGCAAACATATCAAAAAACTAAAGTTTAATAATATATAAATAACTAATTTCCTTTTAAACTTACCTAACTTAATGGTTTGATTTTAGATAGTGATGTAGAGAACGATTATTTCTTTGAAATTTGTAAAAATACCTATTCGCCTCATTAAGGAATAGGTAAGAATCGTTCTTTTTGTCAACGATAATGAAGCATGACCCACTTCTTCATTTTGGTACATCAAATATTTTAACAGGTCGTCATTTTGTTTCGCCGTATTAAATTCATACCAATATTTTACCAATTTTTTTTATATCAGACGTAATTTTTGTGGAAAATTAAATAAAATTAAAGTTAATCGAGTAAGTGGATTTTTTAGTTATACCAGAACAGACCGAGCGACCGACAGTAATGGAAAAGCATGAGGATCTGTAAAAACCCGGAATGATAATTTTTTCACGATTAATGATATTTCCTTATGAGGGAAGTGAAAACTCACGCCGTCACTGGCATTCGTCAACAAATGGTCACGGCTTGGGCATGGGCCATCCCCACTTCTTGTTTTATCGTAAACTTTGGTCGATAGAATGTAAAAAAATAGGGGAACCATGTTGGCGCATACCCCTAACGTGATTTATGAATGAGTTGTGATCTCTACTTTAATTCTTACTTTAAGGTTCTACCTGTCAGGTAATTATCTTATATTCGGGCTCGTAACATCTTCTGGATTAGAGGCATTTTTTTGCCTGCCTAAATAGCAACTTTTAATACCTATTTCCTATGTTTATAATATATTACTAATAAGGTATCAAGCCTCACTAAATATGTGTTTTTATTATTCTAGTTATACTAGTGTTGGCAAATGACCGGGTCATTGATAAATTGGCCACTATGGCTCAGTCACTTATGATTAATTATAAGGTTATTTCTAAAAACGTTGGAAAGTATGCAAACACAGTTGTTCTGGTATATAAAAATATGTATTTGATGCTTATAGACTTCCAGAAATTTTTAAAAGTGATGCTTAACACTTACTACTTTATATTAAAACATGCGACGCAAAATCTGAATAAAATACCTTCTTGATTTTCACACCTATAGAAGTTTGTTGACTATTATTATTTGCTAACAAATTATAAAACTGAATAGAATACGAAAAATCAATCTTTGAATTTATTTTACGAGCACGAAGTACCTTGTTAAATTTAAATTCTAACTTCAAGCTGCAACTCAAAGCGGAAATTTTCCTAACTTTATTATCAGAGGGTAAATTTGAAAAGTCCCAATAATATTTCGACCTACTTAAATTAAAAATAAATTATTGTTATTACTGAAATAGACATTTCTATTAATATTTAAACCATCGTTCTCAAAAATGTTTTATAACGGATTTATTTATAAGAACAGCACGTTGAACAGATCAGCAAAATGGCTTGTTTATAGAAGACTTTTAAAGTTACATTGGGCAAAAATTATTGACTTCTTGTATCTAATATTTTTGTCAAAGTTTATAACAGTTCAACATAAAAAATGTAGTACATTTTCAGCTAAATTCTGTATTTATCTCCGTAATCAAAATGAGATTAATACCACGGAAATTAGTTTATGATGCACCCAAACGTTGTTCTACTTTGCTAATTTTATCAGTTATTTTGATCACAGCCGTAAACTGTTTAATTTCTTAACAGTTTCTTTAAATTTAAAGTTCTTTTAAAGTATAATGTTTTCATGTATACAAGGTTTCCCAATTTTGCTGGGGCGACATCAGCGATAAAATTTTAAATGGGACACCTTATATTTTTGTCATTATTTGATTCCTTGTCAAAAATAAACATAAGTTACCAATTTAAGCTTCTGCGTAGTTTTCCAAGATAATTAATAATAATCTATCTTTAAGTTTGCCCCATAAAAAATAATCTGAGGGTGTCAAATCGAGACCTCGCGGCGGCCATGGAATCTCACCCTTACTATACATACTTAAAGTGCTCGTTTAAAAATGCTCTTATATCTTCTCTACAGTGGCATGAAGCATTATCTTGTTGATATACCAAGTCCACACCAATATGTTCCGGAAGGTCATTAAGTTTTTCCATAACTTGGTTTCTTAAAAGGTTTCAAAATGTTTGTCTATTCAAATAGTGGTCAAAAAACACAGGTGCTATTATGGGGTCGTTTATAATTCCACACCACACATTAACATTTTGATGTCCTTGCCTTTTAATTTGCTTTACCAAATCTTTATTTGTCTCAGAATAGTAGTGACTTTTTTTTTGTTATGCATTCACGTAATGGAAAATATCGCCTCATCTGTATTGAAAATTCCTCTTGCAAAATGCAGGTCCATCATTTGCATTCAAAAATCGGGTCTGGTCTGATAATCAGCTTCACTTAAAAATTGAACTCGAAGAAACTTATAGGGGATATTTTGTTTTCTTTTAATACTCTTAATGCAAGTGCTATAGTTTTATTATTTTCAATGTAACAATTTACAACAAATTTAGTCGCTCTTGACTTGAATATTGAGCAATTTTTTAAAATAGAACAAGTAAACACCGATACAAAGAAACGTTTTTAAAGTCTAATTATTTTAAATTTAAATGATTTCAATAAAACAACAACCACGAAAACTACACATAAATTGAAAAAATGTCAAAGTTAAAACAAATAGTTATAATGTCCATTTTATGGCCTCTTATAGTTTTTTTTTGAGTATGCAACAAAACAGTATTCAAGAAATAATTGAGATTTTGTGTAAAATTGCGATTTTCTCTGTAACTCTTGAATTTAGGTATAGGACATTGTATACGAGAAAAATTGTATTTTTCTGATCATTTGCATAAATAAAAAACATAGTGGGTATTCTACTTAAAAAAAAATACTTTAAAAAAGTGCTAGATTGATTTCGTAATATGTCCACCCTGTATAGGCGTCTCTCCCTCTCTCTCAAAAATAAACGAGATTTAAGAGTGTCAACATAGTTTACCAAAGCCCTCATATCCTATTTAAAGAAAGTGAACGATAACTACAAACCAAAAATTTTGGAACAGCAAGATGTACAAAATTTTATTTTTAATGCTCTAGACAACATCTATCTCTGTAAAATACCGTATAACACTGCTAGGTACCTGGCCTTGAAAAATCCAGAAATTTACAGAGGCCACTGTTTTAGAAGGTAACCTTGGTAACCTTGTTGGTGAATTCTGGAATCAATATCACTAATATTAAAAGGCATGGAGGATGGAAGTCAACCAGTGTAGCCAAATCCCATATTGACGGTTCCCTAGCGAATAAAAGCAAAATTGCCGAGAATATTTTAAAACCGTCTTTGAGAAGTTGGATGCACTTTTGTCAGAAAGTACAATGGAAAATGTAATACCCAGTTGCTCTATTCAAAATAAACTCCAAATACAACGTTCGGTAGAATGTGTTAATTTGATTTGTTAAATTAATGAATATGTTATCTAAAACACCAAATAAGGTGAAATACTTGCAAAGTAAGTAAGTAGAAAATAATTTTTCTAATTACAGTAAATTTTATTAAACTCAAACATAATTCACGTTTATCTAAGGACTATATTGATCGTAAGAAAAATTTTGTACCTAATACATGCGAAAAGTGTCTTTTCCGTCCTTGATGGCTTGACCATCGTTCGGTCAATTGCCATGGCGTGCGGAAAAGTACCACTTTCCGCACATGTTAGGCAAATAACTATTACAAACTGTTTTTACAAAAACGACAAAACACGGTAGCTATTTTCCCATAATGAAGTCTACCGCAAATTTTCATAAAAAAACTGTTCTTCTGTAAATATGTTGGTGATCCTTAGTTTTTGTGGTGCAAAACGACACGAAGCTATATTTTTTTGGCTTTTGTAGAAAAATAACTCTTATTAGTCCAAACAAGAAAAATACAATGTCTTCATTTTCAAATTCCCGACAAGACTGCGGTTGTGTCTAATGCAATAACTACAAAATAATGAAAACGACATGACATAAAGATTTTTCGAATTATTTTTCTGAAATTTTACCTGTGTTTAATGAATGTTGGTAAAAACACATGAAAATAAACTTCTAGGAGATTCTAACAAGCAATTTTAAGGTTTTTGTACTTAATAGAACAAACTGAATGTTCTTTTAATGTAGTTTTTATTCTCCTTAAAAAATTAGGCATTTTATTTCATTTATTAATCAAAAATAAGAAAAACTTTGACAAAAGCTGGTCTTTTATGCGTTAAATATTAATTTTTGTAATTAACTGTAAATAAAAACCATTATACTTAAAAGGAAATCTATTAATATTCATCTACAAATGCATGTGACACAGCCTACTAGAATTACAAAGTATTCTACCACAACTATTGACTATGTTTGTTCAAACATAGAAAATATGGTTTGTTCAGTTAAAAACTCATCTCTCTCTGATCGCGAGTCTATATTAGCTAAGTTTAAATTTAAGCCAAAAGAAGCAAACCATACTGTTAAGAAGGGCCGTATTTTTTCTAAAACAAACTTTAATACTTTCCGTGATACTTGTAAAAAAATTGACTGGCATGTAAGTAAACACCAGAAAAATCCACTTAAAATATTTCATTCTACTTTAACAATGGCTTTTGAAACAGCTTTTCCTATTGTAAAGTTAAAAAATAAACGGAAGAAACACTGGCTTACCAAACCAATAAGAGTATCTGGTAAGAACATGCGAGCCCTTCACTATATAAGAAAATTTTTTTCGACAATTTGTTCTTCATGTCTGATTATTCTAAATATAGAGCAATTTACAGAAGAGTGTTGAATGAAGTTTGATAAAAAAATCTACTACGGTGACAGAGTAAAAAAGTCGTCAAATATTTCTAAAGAAACTTGGTCTGTTAATAATGATTTGAGGCAGAATGGTGTCAGTAAACAGACTTTTGCGACACGGCCACCTGATGAGTTTAACAAATTCTACTGTTCTGTGGGCCATAATCTTTCGGTTAAGATAAAGACAAAAAATGACCCATTACAATATTTAACCAATAAATATGTCCCCGAAACATTCTTTCTGTACCCCACTGATGTCTTCGAGGTAAGGTCTGTGATTCACAACATCAAAAAGAAGAATGCTTCAGGGTGGGATGACATGTCAGTCAGAGAGTTGAATCACTCTGCATTATTTTCATTAGCTGACGCAAATTAACCATTATTTTTTGACTAAATTTAACGTTCTAAGTATAAGCCAGTTTGGATTTCAGAGCGAGGAGGGAACAAATGATACCATTTTTACCTTTCTGGACCACTTATATGTTAGTCTGAATGAGGCAGATCTTGCTGCGGCGGTGTTTTGTGACTTGACTAAAGCATTTGATTGTGTCAGTCACGAAATACTGTAAAGGAAACTGGAAGTTTATGGTTTCAGGGATGTGTCCCTGAATTGTTTTAAGTCCTACCTCTCACAGTAGTCGCAGAGCGTTTATATAAATGGATCATTATCTGATAATGTCACAGTGAACTGTGGTGTTCCACAAGGATCTGTCCTGGGACCACTTTTATTTTTAATTTATATTTGGCTGCACTTGATATTGAAGGGGAATTCACTCTTTTTGCGGATAAAACTTCCATTCTGTAGCACACTTCTGGCTCAGATGGGCTAGATGGAGTGATATCTGAAGACTTGAAGAGGGTTAAAATCTGTTTTGACAGTAATTTGTTGACTTTCAATGTGGCCAAAACAAACGTTATAACCTTTAGATGCACTATTGACAAGATAGATTTAGACTCAATACCTATCAACAACATAGATAATGTAAAGTTCTTGGGGCTAAATGTAGATAAGTCACTTAATTTTAATATTCATATTGAAGCACTTTTAAAAAACTTATCTTCCAGCTGTTATGCATTAAGCACGATAGCTAATGAACTAGAACCTTATGCTATAAGAATGGCATACTATGCTCTTGTTGAATCTCATTTGAGATATGGAATTTGCTTCTGGGGTGGTTGCAGTGCATACTTGTTTAACTCTTTGTTTATGTTGCAAAAAAGAGCTTTACGATTTATGTATGGCATACGAAGGGAAGACTCTTGTAAGCCTCATTTTATAAATGCGAAAATAATGACCCTTCCAAGTTTGTATATTGCTGAGTGTGTTCATCTACTTTTTAAGAAGTATAAGTATTTAGCTACTGAGGGAGCATATTGCACTAGACAGGCTCAAAATATTCCTTTGCCAATCCCAACAACTACTAAAATGAAAAATAGTTTTACATACAATGGGAAAAAGTTGTTCAATCATCTGCCTATTAATATCAAAAATATACAAAGCTTTCCAAAATTCAAAAATGATATAAAACAATTTCTATCTCAACGGTCATATTATAGTGTCAAAAAATATTTTGAGGATCGGTTTTAATTTGTTTGTCTTCATTTGTGACTAAGACTGTATCTCCCTTTTATGGTCTGAATGTGTTGCCTTTTGATATGTATGTATAGGTTGGCGAGGAACGGCATTTTAAGTATTTTAGTAAATATCAGATAAGAGTGACATGTTATTAGTGTCTACCAAATATACATCTTTTTACACATTTTTGTTAAAATTCATTACAAGTAAAATTATGAAGGAAGTTCAAAAATTCTTTGCCATGTTGCTTTTGTTGTTGTATGTATTGAACGTCTGAAACACACGCAGTTTTGTTAGAAACTTGAAAATCAAGAAATTTTTTTTGTCGTGGTTGGACCAATTGAAGCCGCTATTGTTAAAAAAATTTCAAAAACTCCGTTTTTCTAGAAAATATAAGAAAAGAAATGCTTCCGATCTGTAAATAATATTGATTTTTTCTCGTTTTCAATATAGGTAATAATGTTTCTCTAAAAGAGAAGTAGGCACTACGTCTATGGAATATTTTTAACCAGGTTGATATACTTGATTTACAACTATTTACAATAATACTGTACTTGAACTTAGAAGCTTCTCTAGTTATTTCTTTTAAATTTTTTGCAAATAAGTTTTTATATTTTACGTTGCTTCATATCCATTATAGTTATTATACTTTGAGTTGTTTAAGTGGTTTGACTCTAGATACTTAAAATGTTCTATTAGATAATTAATTCAAATGTAGTTTCACATTTCGATTTGGATTTTCAAAACCTAGGAGACTACCATTTAACAAATAATTGGCATAAAACCAGAGCTAGACTCTGCACTAGATGAATAGGTATTGGCGAATATGATATGCCATTTAACAACAAGCGGCATCCTATGTCGTACATCAATTGGGAATTGGACACCGACAATACTGTTTGAAGCAAAATATAATGAAATATGGAAATGTCTGAAATTCGATGCCGTCTGGGAATTGTAGGCCGATGCGCGTTTGTTCGGACATTTGAGGAATAGTTGCCAATTACACTTTTTTAAACGAATTCGAGTTGCAAGGAAATAAAAACGTAAAATTGGAATTTGCCATTTTTTACATATAGAAGGCTTATGCTTATAATTTGACGCATGAAGCGGTCAGGTAATGAACCTAATAAAATCGTCCGACCGTTTTTTACTTCCTTGTAAGAGGAAAGTATAGTAATTAAAGAAAATCCGGTTCCTGGATTTTTGCAGATCATGCGATTTAGGGTTCTTAGCTAAATAAAAACATACACTTCGTTCCAAAATTATGAAATAATAAAACATAGGTCAAGTTCAAGCTTCGATAATTTTCTTATTAATTGATCGATTTAATTTTCTTTTCGCTGATTGAAAGATCATTCCTTAGTTATGTACTTTTATATTCTATACAGGATGTTCCTTAATGACATGCTAATATTTAAGGGGGTGATTCTTGGACCCATTTTAAGAAAAAATCTTCATATGAACTTATGTCCTAAACGTCTTAACTTTTGAGATACAGGGTGCTAAAGTTTTCAGAAAAAAAATTATTTTTTTTAATAACTGTGATACTACTGTAGATATCTTTATGAAATTTGGTACACGTGTTCTATACATCAAGATGCATTTTTTAATGTACAAGCAATTTTATTCTTTTTACCAGTGGCGTCCGTACGCGTTTTGCTTAGAATATTTTTGGAGAAAAAAATGGTACGCCACTGCTTTATCTTAAAATAAAAATTATTTTTGGAATTCTCATTCATTTCTGAACAAAGTCGATCTCTTGATTTTCTTTCGGCCGACGCATAGTTTTCGCTTAAAAAAATAAAAATCGTTTTACTTCAGGGTCAAATCGTTAAAAATCTGATGTGGTGACTGTTGTGTGGAAAGCGTTTTTTTTTCTTTTTTCGTGCTATTCAGTTCATTTAATAATAAATATTAATTAATTTAGAAATAAGTAATTGATTTACTTTACTTTAGGATTGATTACTTTAGGAAACAATTTTTAAAAAACTTTCATGTGCCAATAAATTACAGCGGGGATTTCAGCTTGCAGAAAACAAAGTTTACAGAAACGGCTTAATTTTATTAATTATTAACAATACTAACATTAATTATAAAAATTGTTGGAAGTGGCCACCTTCACTTAATATGCATGCTTCCGCCCGTCTACGCATGGAATTACGCACTCGTTCAAATATTCCCGGCGTATTCCGTATAGTTTCACACGAGGCAACTATTCGCTCTCTTAAATCTTCTACAGTGTTAACGGGAGTTTTGTACACTAGAGTTTTAAGGTGCCCCCATAAAAAGAAATCCAAACTATTGAGATCGGGGGATCTTGCTGGCCATTGCTGAGGTCCTCCGCGACCTATCCAACGATCAGGATAAACTGTATCTAAATGATTTCGGACAATAACGCTGAAATGAGCCGGTGCTCCATCGTGCATGTACCATATGCGATGCCTTAACGCAACTGGTACATCTTCAAGCAACCCAGGTAGTTCTTCTTCGAGAAAATGCAAATAAGACCGTCCATCAAGACGTCCTGGTAGGAAAAATGGGCCTATGAGATGATTACTAATAATTCCTGCCCAAACATTAAGCGAAAATTGTTCTTGAAAATGGGTTTCGGTTATGGCATGCGGGTTTTCTTCCGCCCACACATGATTGTTATGGAAATTTTGAATAGCATTCCTAGAAAAAGTTGCTTCGTCTGTGAACAAAATTTGTGACTCAAACTGCGGATTTAGTGTAATACTCTGAAGATACCACTGAGAGAAGTTCACACGCTGTGGGAAATCCCTGGGGAGTAATGCCTGTACTCTTAGAATATGATATGGATATAACAAAAAGTCAACTAAAATACGCCAAACAATTTGGTGACAAATATTCAAAGCTCTAGCGATCTTCCTCGTACTCGTCTCAGGATGTTCGTCGATTTCTTGCAGCACCGCTTCCTCAACTTCAGGTGTTCTGACAGTTCGAGGTCTGCCTTCCGAAGTACCTTTATTGAAACTACCTGTTTCGCTAAGTCGGCGATGAATATTCGAAAAGGTTCGGCTATCTGGCAAGGCACGATTAGGATATCTTTCCTGATAAATGCGTCTGGCTTCTGTTGCATTACCATCTGCGAGGCCATATGCGTAATGCATTGCCGCCATTTCCGCATTCGTATAATTTACCATATTTAATGATATTATTCGAAAAAACGGCGAAAATAACTTCAATAACTTCAATGAAACACTAAAAACCAAAGAGATGACACACTGAGATGGTTTTGAACACCAACAGCTTACTTTAAGTCATTTGACATCGACGTTTGTAAAAACGTAATTTATTCCAGGACTACTAGATTTATGGGTTTAAAAATTATTATTAGTTGGTATTGAGATATTATGAAGCAATTTTAACTCAATTATTTAATCAAGAACGGACCATCAGACGAGAAAACTTTTTCGTTTATGAACACATTCGATGTCATAATTTTCTTTCACCCGATAAATAAGCGATTTCCACACAACAGTCACCCTAATCAGATTTTTAACGATTTGACCCTGAAGTAAAACGATTTTTATTTTTTTAAGCGAAAACTATGCGTCGGCCGAAAGAAAATCAAGAGATCGAATTTGCTCAGAAATGAATGAGAATTCCAAAAATAATTTTTATTTTAAGATAAAGCAGTGGCGTACCATTTTTTTCTCCAAAAATATTCTAAGCAAAACGCGTACGGACGCCACTGGTAAAAAGAATAAAATTGCTTGTACATTAGAAAATGCATCTTGATGCATAGAACACGTGTACCAAATTTCATAAAGATATCTACAGTAGTATCACAGTTATTAAAAAAAATAATTTTTTTTCTGAAAACTTTAGCACCCTGTATCTCAAAAGTTAAGACGTTTAGGACATCAGTTCATATGAAGATTTTTTCTTAAAATGGGTCCAAGAATCACCCCCTTAAATATTAGCATGTCATTAAGGAACACCCTGTATAATAGGCGATATTGGAAAGAATAAAAAGATTATTAGTATCCTGGGAAAGTCAGTACGGAGTGATGTCAAAATGACTACTTTTTAACCGAATCTGTGGAAAAGGAGAGAAGTGAAATCTGGTGTCTCTTTCTGTTTTAGTTACAACATAAGCTATTAATAAGTGTACTTATTTTGGTACAACTCTGTGCTTTATGAAAAAACCCAGCTTTGCAGTTTAGTTGTATTGCTAGGAAAAACGGTAAATATTCATACAGGGTAAAAAGAAAAAACATAAACTTACCGTCATAAAATAACGGCTTTGGTTCATTAGAGGTATGTTTTTTACTTTTGACATGCAATTTTGTCAGAGTGATAAGAAAGCTTCAAAGTTTGATAAAGTAAAATATTACTCCTGAGGACTGTGCTTATGCTAGAGGCTTGCATGAGCAAGGAAAAACCCAGGCCGATATCGCCACACTTTTGGGAAAAAGTCAAAGTGCTATTTCAAAAATTCTGGCCAGATGCAGGGAAACTGAAGAAAAAAAAATTACTACTTCGGCACAGGACAGATTTTTAAGAGTGCTTAGTCGTTTACGTCCAGTATCAAACTTCATTCGAGATTTGCTGCTGTTCACGAGATTTGTTTGAGTGAACAAACAGTATTAAGGAAGTTAGCAGAAGATCACCTAAAGCCATATGATGCCGCTATCGGTCCCAAACTTCTACCGCAACATAGACGTCAAAGGCTAGATTTTCCTAGAGAGCATTTGCTATGGGGTTCAGGTCAATGGGGTAACGTTTTATTTAGCGATGAATCCAATTTTTATAGTAATGACGGACGTCTTAAAGTTTTTCGCAGGCCTGGTGATGTAGTTTTAAGACGTCTGTCAGTTACGGTGATGGATCCGTGATGGTGCGGGGAGGAATTAATTTAGAGACAAAAACGGAGTTTATCTTTATAGAACGGATAACAGCTGATCAATACTTCACTGATATTATCCAACCCCACGTTGTACCGTTTGCACTTTTTATAGGCAATGAGTCTTTATTCATTCGTGATAATGCCAGGCCACACGTTGCAAGAGTCGTGATACTTAGAACAGGTGGAGATCTCAGTGATGGACTTGCCAGCTCGAAGCGCAGACCTTAACCCCATAGCGCATTTGTGGGATCAGATTAGCAGAAAAGTTAGCTCTAAATAGCCCTACTCAAACCCTGGCCGAATTGAGGATATCCCTCGAGATAATATGGGGGAAAATGGACCAAAACAGTATAAGAAATCTTATGAGTATGCCTGTCCGCTGTCAATCACTTATTAATGCATGAAGGAAAAATACGTGTTTTTGTTGCAATTTTCTCTACTGTTCATTTTTATTTTGTTACTGTGTAGCTTCGCATTTTTTAATTTTTACCCCGTATGAATGTTTACCTAAACTTATTAGTAGGTAATGTAGTAACTAAAACAGAGGGAGAAACCAGATATCAACTTCTCTTTTCCACAGATTCGGTTAAAAAGTAGTCAATTTGACATAGCTCCGTACTTATTGTCTTTCCCAGTATACTAATATTTTTTTATTCTTTCCAATAGCGCCTATTATTAACCATGGAGTGATCTTTCAAACAGCGAAAAAAAAATTTTAATCGATCTATTAATAAGAAAAATATCGAAGCTTGAACTTGGCCTATGTTTTTAATATTCCATAATTTTAGAACGAAGTTTATTTCGGTCTTCACTTCACTTCCGATTTATTTTTAGGTTCTGCTCAAAAATCAAGTAACATATGAGGGTGAACTTGTAGCATTTTTCTAAAACCTCCATATGGCCCAACAAAATAGAAACTTAGCTTTTAATAATGGTATCAAAATTAAAACTTTTAGTTTTTAGCTCTAAAAAAAGCATAGTGTTTTACTCGCATGTCATAGTTATTACTTACGCGGATAGATTACAGTTACAAAAATTCATCCTCCTGAGTAATAACTATCACCACCCGCTTGTTGAGTAATATAGTACTACCTCCCTCACTGGAAAGATATAAAGCGGAATATGAATTTTAAATTATCTTATTTTGTAACAAGCATATGGTAAGCTAATTACAATTTGCTAAATTCAACTAAATTATATATTAAAAATAAACAGTCAATTTTCAAAAAGGTTTCTCTTATGCAACATAAAATGTCACTTTTGTTCAAATGAATTAAACATTAAATTGCATTTAATTACACCACTGGAAATTCTAGATGAAGACAAACTTAACGCCGCCACTGGCTAAATGTAATATCGGCGCTTAAAGAACAAATTACCGCAACCAAGAATACGATTTCAAGCCCAGTAAATTATTTTAGATCATAATGTTTTTTTTTAGAAAATAAATAATTCTCTTTAAGAGCTAATAAATCAAATTATAATTTTTGACTTATAAGATAATCAAAATGGACAACTATTTCATATACTTGTATCTTAAACGATTTGTGGCTTTAAATAGGAAATACCAGAAAATTAATTATTATCGGAAATTTTGAGTAGATATACAAAGTTGGAGATGGTTATAAAATTATTATAAATCATTTCCAAAGTTAAGAGATGAAAGTGGAACTATCATTTGCAACTGTTTCTCTTGGTACCTTGGATATTTTCGAAAGGGTCAATTTTGATTTGTTTGTAACCCCAAAATAATTGTTCTAGATCTATGTCTAGAATTTAATGCAGCAAATTCAATATTTTTATTTTAATGAAAATAATTTGGAAAAAAAACATTTTTGTTTATCAATCGTCTGGTAATTACAGTATCTTAGAACATATACTGATGCTAACAAAATATGTATATTTTTAATTTAATGCTCTGTATATTTGTTACATGTAATAAAAATTAGATAGATACTTTCTCAAAAAAACTGCATTTCGGATTTTCTGAAATACCTGTAATATATAAATTGGTACTGATTTATATAGATCTTAAAATCGAAATTCATACCTGTCAATAAATGGTCATATTATTTCAGGACAAACAAAATTTCAAATATATCAGTTACAAATAGAATACTTCTTAAAATTTTAAACTCTTTCCGATTAAGGTTTATATACAGGACACTTCATGTAAAAAATTATACTTTATGTTGCCTACTTTATATTTTTAAAAGTATTGTATATTTGTTTATTTATTGCCAACTGTATCTCTTCTAGCTCACTACAGGAAATACAAACAATAATAATATAACAAAAAAAAAACAATTAAGAATAATACTAAATAATAAAACAGTATAATATTATTTTGTCTTTTTAAATTTTAGACTTGTTATATTTCGTCAATGTGTTGGTAATTTATTATAAATTAAAATACTACTATAAACTAGGAATTTTTTTACAAAGCTTCTTCGAATATTAACTGTATTTATTAAATTTGTTTGCTGTGTCATGATTAATCTACGATTTGCCCTTTGTTTAATCTATCATATGATTTATATAAGTACTGAATGATTAAAAATGCAAAATTTTAACTCATTAATTTGGTTATCATCTAAATAAGCAAAGAAAGAAAAGATTTTTCCTACAAATTTGCTTGTTAATATAGTTAGTATGGAAAATAGTAAAAATATTAAGAGACAAATTACTTTATATGGCAATCAATTGGTACAAGATACACCAAGATAATTTACTTTTACCTTGTTTTCTGGAGTCCTTGTATGCTGAATAAAAATATAATTACAGCTCTGTTTACCACATACGACTTTTATTAAACTGCATAAACTGGTCTAAAACTAAGTGGATCCTAAGGGTCTTCAATAAGAGTCTATATATATATATATATATATATATATATATATATATATATATATATATATATTTATATATATATTTATATATATATATATTTATATATTTATATATATATATATATATATATATATATATATATATATATATATATATATATATATATATATATATATATATATATATATATATATATATATATATATATATATATATATATATATATATATATATATATATATATATATATATATATATATATATATATATATATATATATATATATATATATTATATATATATTATATATATATATATAATACAAACAATAATAATATAAAAAAACAATTAAGAATAATACTAAGTAATAAAACAGTATATTATTTTGTCTTTTTAAATTTTAGACTTGTTATATTTCGTCAATGTGTTGGTAATTTATTATAAATTAAAATACTACTATAAACTAGGAATTTTTTTACAAAGCTTCTTCGAATATTAACTGTATTTATTAAATTTGTTTGCTGTGTCATGATTAATCTACGATTTGCCCTTTGTTTAATCTATCATATGATTTATATAAGTACTGAATGATTAAAAATGCAAAATTTTAACTCATTAATTTGGTTATCATCTAAATAAGCAAAGAAAGAAAAGATTTTCCCTACAAATTTGCTTGTTAATATAGTTAGTATGGAAAATAGTAAAAATATTAAGAGACAAATTACTTTATATGGCAATCAATTGGTACAAGATACACCAAGATAATTTACTTTTACCTTGTTTTCTGGAGTCCTTGTATGCTGAATAAAAATATAATTACAGCTCTGTTTACCACATACGACTTTTATTAAACTGCATAAACTGGTCTAAAACTAAGTGGATCCTAAGGGTCTTCAATAAGAGTCTATATATATATATATATATATATATATATATATATATATATATATATATATATATATTTATATATATATATTTATATATTTATATAATGTATATATATATATATATATATATATATATATATATATATATATATATATATATATATATATATATATATATATATATATATATATATATATATATATATATATATATATATATATATATATATATATATATATATATATATATATTATATTATATATATATATATTTATATATATATATATATATATAATACAAACAATAATAATATAAAAAAACAATTAAGAATAATACTAAGTAATAAAACAGTATATTATTTTGTCTTTTTAAATTTTACACTTGTTATATTTCGTCAATGTGTTGGTAATTTATTATAAATTAAAATAGTACTATAAACTAGGAATTTTTTTACAAAGCTTCTTCGAATATTAACTGTATTTATTAAATTTGTTTGCTGTGTCATGATTAATCTACGATTTGCCCTTTGTTTAATCTATCATATGATTTATATAAGTACTGAATGATTAAAAATGCAAAATTTTAACTCATTAATTTGGTTATCATCTAAATAAGCAAAGAAAGAAAAGATTTTCCCTACAAATTTGCTTGTTAATATAGTTAGTATGGAAAATAGTAAAAATATTAAGAGACAAATTACTTTATATGGCAATGAGTTGGTACAAGATACACCAAGATAATTTACTTTTACCTTGTTTTCTGGAGTCCTTGTATGATGAATAAAACTATAATTACAACTCTGTTTACCACATACGACTTTTATTAAACTGCATAAACTGGTCTAAAACTAGGTGGATTCTAAGGGTCTTCAATAAGAGTCTATATATATATATATATATATATATATATATATATATATATATATATATAATACAAACAATAATAATATAAAAAAAACAATTAAGAATAATACTAATAATAAAACAGAATAATATTATTTTGTCTTTTTAAATTTTAGATTTGTTATATTTCGTCAATGTGTTGGTAATTTATTATAAATTAAAATACTACTATAAACTAGGAATTTTTTTACAAAGCTTCTTCGAATATTAACTGTATTTATTAAATTTGTTTGCTGTGTCATGATTAATCTACGATTTGCCCTTTGTTTAATCTATCATATGATTTATATAAGTACTGAATGATTAAAAATGCAAAATTTTAACTCATTAATTTGGTTATCATTTAAATAAGCAAAGAAAAAAAATATTTTCCCTACAAATTTGCTTATTAATATAGTTAGTATGGAAAATAGTAAAAATATTAAGACACAAATTACTTTATATGGCAATGAATTGGTACAAGATACACCAAGATAATTTACTTTTACCTTGTTTTCTGGAGTCCTTGTATGATGAATAAAACTATAATTACAACTCTGTTTACCACATACGACTTTTATTAAACTGCATAAACTGGTCTAAAACTAGGTGGATATATATATATATATATATATATATATATATATATATATATATATATATATATATATATATATATATATATGTATATATATATATATATATATATATATATATATATATATATATATATATATATATATATATATATATATATATATATATATATATATATATATATATATATATATATATATATATATATATATATATATATATATATATATATATATATTATATTAGAAAGTGTGGGTACAAACAGATTACAATCCACTAGAGTACCCTTGATTCGATAAACAGTTCGAACTAGTCCAGTTGATACGATGATCGGTATAATGTGAACTATATTCAATCGCCACATCTGCTGTATCTCAATGGCCAGCTCCGCATATTTGGTTTTTTCTCTTGATATTTATCCAAAACGTTGTTATTGTTGGGTGCAGCGACATCTGCCAAATAAGCTAGCTTTCTTTCCTTATTTAATAGTACCACATCAGGATAATTATTTATCACCCGCCTGTCGTTGATAACTGCCCGGTCATGGTACAGTTTGAAGGCATTATTTTTAAGCACTGAACTTGGTTAGTTATTATAATACCGTACAAAGTTATTCAGGAGCCCGTATTTATTGGCAAGCTTTTGGTGTATGATGTTACACCCTTTGTTAAGTCGCTGGAGGTAGTCCTGTTTGCTAGGTAAGCGCAGCCAGATGTTATGTGCTGATGATATAGTCTCTGATCTCTCGCTACATTTTCGACACTTATCGGATTCAACTGACCTATCTTTGCTTATGAATTTAGTGTGTTAATAAAGGGTCCTGTATTGCCATCACAAATCCTTCTGTCTCTGAAAACAGTTGTCCATCCTTCAGTCATCTGTTTGGGCTTCTTTATCTGTGTGTGGATGATTCAAGTCATTGTGATATCGGCTGTGCAGTGCCATTTAAGCAATCTGCTGGTCTTGTTTGTCGGGGTCGGAAAGTGACTTTGAGATGATGTTGTCACTGGCGAGATTGAGTGAAGAGTACGAGTTTTGTGACTTGTTGGTGAAGAAATCTCCTAATTTTTACAGCTGTCAGGAGGGCGAATTGGTCAAGTCAACAAGGGATCTTCCATCTTCTCTTCGTGTTAAGGTCATTGGGAGATTTTATGTCCTTGGGTGGTGTGACTTGTACTTGGTCATCATTAGACAAGTAGTTCGTTGTAACCCTCTAGTTCCGTGTTAGTCCATTTCAAGATCCCAAAACTGTAGGTGAGTACAGGCACAGCATATATGTTAATTGCTGAGATGAGATTTTCGGCGTTTAGTGCTATCTTCAGAAGAGCTCGCACTCTTTTTGAACGTACCGATTTTTTTGCTTGATCTTTCTTTCCTTGCTTATCCTAAAGCAGTCTAGCTTATTGGAATTCTAGGTATTTGTAGGTCTCTCCTTGGTTCATCGCTATTTCTCAATTGGGTAGCGCTACATCATCATTAACGACTTTGCCTTTTTCTATATTTAAGGCTTTATATTTTTCCATTCGAAATTCCATATGGATGTCTTTCGAGAAGATGTACGTCATGTCAACAAACTTTTTTAGTCAGTTATGGTTTCCAACATGGAGCTTAATATCATCCATATAAAGAACGTCCAATATGGTTCGGGAATTGTCTCTAATGGCTTTAATGTCGAAACCATGTCCTGTATTGTTGAGCAACGTAGAGAGGGGGTTAATCTCTAAGCAGAACCAGTGGACTTAACGTGTCTCCTTGGTAAATTCCTCTATTGATGTGAATTTCGTCGGTAGTAAGAAACTAATAGACATTATAGATCGTCAGGTTCGTTCTCCACTGGTGCTTGATAGTTGCCAGAAAATTGATGATCATAGGATAAATTTTGGATATTCCTAGTACGTCTATCAGCCAGAAATGTGGTGCACTGTCAAACACCTTTTTATAGTCTATAAAAGCAGTTTGTAATTTGCGTTGTTTTTCTCGAATGCATCCCTTCTGGTTCTCGGCTAATAGGTTATGACTGTTAATATGGTGATAAATACGATTTGCAATGCATCCTGTTAGGATTTTGTACATGGTGGGCAAACAGATGATGAGCCTGTACTGAGACGGATCTTCTGTCTTATTGCTTTTGGGTAGCATAGTTGTAGTGCCTAGCATTAGAAATGTGGGGGTTGTCTCCGGATGATGCATTATTTTGGTAAAATGACGGGCTATAGCTTCATGAAGGACCTCAGATATCTTATGCCAGAGGGCAACTCCTGGCGATTTCCAGTTGCTCATTCCCTTAATAAAGCTGCTAACTTCCTTCTTGATGATAGAGTCAATTTTCATTCCATGTTTCAATCTGATCACGTTGATATTGCATCCATGTAGCATTTCGGTTATGCTCTTTTGGTTTTTCCCCGATGTTCGACCAGTTGTCGTATAGCATGTAAGTCCCAATCCCGACACGGACGAAAACTTTTTTAGAATTTTCTTTAACGAAACTGTACATTAATAAAAATGCTGACTATTTATTTTCTTAAAGGTCGGTTAAGTTAGAATTAGTTAGATTTGGTGTAAAGAAAGCGCACGGTATATTACAACAAGGAATTTTGTTTAACAAAATCTATACTGTTAGATGAGTCCTCTCGTTAGGTTAGCACCAGGCTTGTCAATAAAGCCATCATTCACAAGTTCTTCTTATTTAACGTAAACCAACGATTCATTTATGTTAGCGCGGAAGGGGTAACGGTGATAAAAAACTAAGTATTGATAAACGTAAACCGGCCAATAACATCAGGATAAAATTAGACAAATCTGGCAACAACGGAATAAATTTGCTTTACACAGCACTTAAACTGACAGCCTAGAGAAATGTGTCAATTGACATGCGAACATATGACCTAATTTTGCAAATGTCAGCAATGTTATTGTTTACAGAAAATGAAAATCAATCAATCATTCTACAAAACAGAAACCTATAACCTAAATATGCAAATTTCAACAATTTTATTGTTCAAGGAAAACGAAAATCAATCAGTCATTCCCCAAAAATAAATAGAAAATATTCATATGGTGCAATCGGAAGAAGAAAATATTGAGTTCATGAACAACCCTAAATTTGAAAACAAAAACATCAGCTTCCAAGGCTAGCTTACTTATTACTTCCATTACGAGTGATATATCAAAATATTATTTTGCAGTTACATTAAGAAATAATATTAAGAAACTATCCTTGTTTTAGATAATTTATAACACGAATATTATGAGTATCCCCTAAAAAAATCAAGATATTATAATTTAAAGCAACAATGGAAAATATAAAATAGAATATCAACTTCCATGGACACAAATATAAAACCAGATCTACATGGGACATTTATTTAATGAATAACAAGCGACTCACGATACAAAAATAAGGAAGATAGCGAAAGTTAAAAAATATATTCACGGTTTTTGTTTGTTTATGTGGCAAAAAATCTATAAACAATAAAATTTATCATTTATTATTGTTACTTATTGAATGTAAAAATAATAGATCAGCTGTTACATCTATTTGTATATTTTTCTGATTTATATAGCAAAAATTCTAAAAATATATACATATATTACTTATTTATATTTTTATTTATACCAAATTAGGCATGGCCTACCATCTATAATGCATATATGATACTAGTGTCCCCTTCTCCCAAATATATACTCAGGAGTTCAGATAACTGCCAAGAAATGACACTTGTAAATTTAAGTTTTATAATATAACATATAATTAACATCGACCTTAGGTTTTTGTCTTGTGTTCAGATCTGTGAAAGAGATGTGGGAGATAACGCCCGCTAGAAGCAGCAAATTTAAATTAAAATAGACTAACATTATATAAGAAACTAACAATTAAATACAGTGACAATTAACACCAATATAGCCAGTAATTAATAAAACAATAGTTCTATCATTAAGAACAAAAACATCTATGTTACAAAATAAAGTAAGGATACGAGTCCAAGACATTTTTCGAGAAACGTTGGTTCGGTTGAGGGAAATGGCACACATAATTACACAATTTTCGTACACTGTCTCGTTCGCAGATTTATTCTTTAGTTTATTAAAACATTTACATTCTGTGCGATAATTATTCATTTTAAATGCAGTTTAAATGCAGGATCATTCGTAAACTTTGAAAAGCGATAATTCCGTAAATAATTTGCATATATCCAGGGCAACATGCACTCTGGACTAGATGAGTGTGTATTGACAAATATGATATTTCATTAGCAACAAGCGACATCCTATGTCGTACATCCATTGGGACTTCTACGGTGACAATACCGTTAGAAACAAAATATATAATGAAATATGGAAATGTCTAAAATTGGATTCTACTTGGGAACTGGAGACCGATGCACATTTGTTTCGACATCCGGGGAATAGAATCAAATTTCTAAATTTTCACTAACTTGAGTCGGAACAAAAGGTTTGCATGACGATTATTGATCTGCGCTTGATACAGTGCAGGGTTTTCGTTTATATTTTAATAACTGTTTACAGCCTTAACTATGGAAAATGCAAAAGAAAACTTTAAAAACACAAATGGTAGAATTTTTTAATTTTAAGAAATAGAAACTTTTGAAAAATCATTAAAAATCAGAATTATGTTTCTGCTCAACCTATATTTGGTTAATTAGTACACCGTGTATATCAAGGTTTCTTTAAGTGGGTATTTACTGGTGAATATAAATATCCTAGATTTGAATTCTTTATCTTTAAAGAAAACCGAGAAAATTGCCAAAAACGCACCCATAGCTAAGGGGCCATATTTTATTTTTACACTTATGTGATATATCGTCAACTCTACGTAACGCCTTGTCCTTTACTTAGAGGTTCTTGCAAATTTTCTCGGTGGTCTTTAAATTGAATTGTATCAAACCTGCAGCTATATTTATAATCAGTAAGAGTTCCATTTAATGTAACAATATTATAAAGGATATCCGACTTAAAACTTATTTTTAAAACATATTACAAAAAAAATGATTTATATATTTAACGTTTTTTTTTTTTGTATCTTCTATACTTAAAGCTAGAGGTAAATGACAACATATAAATAAACATCCTGTACATTTTGGTATCTGTCATTTATTACAAAGGTAGTATTTTGTTTTAAATATTACTATCTTAATATTTTTCGTAATTAAAGTGGAAGAGAAGATAATATAAGAAAAATGATAAAAAACCATAGGCAGTCGATATAGCTATTGTATAAAGAATCTAGTATTCTTAACCTGGGCGAAGGGAAAGATCTATCGTGACGCAATATCAAACACGGTCAGATTATCTACCAAACCCCCTTCTATCATAAATCCCACTTGCAGAGAAACTTTCTGTGTTTCGCTCAAAAATGTTTTAATATGTAATTGGTAAGAAAACGACTGAGCAATAACAAAAATAAAATGAGTAGATATTAACGTTACATTAAATCATTTGGGTCCCGATACTAACAGATATTTAATAGAATGATGAAATTAATATAAATTAATTTAATACGAAAACGAATTTTCATTCATGCCCTTTCACATTTTACTAATTAGTATAACTTTATGTTAGTCATAAATCCCTACAAAAATTATTAACGACTGAATGTTTTGCTGCCATGCAAAGGACGACAATTTTCAAACAGAAACGTCCTTCACATGGTCTACTAAATGAAATTACATCCTTTGTTAATATTTAGGATAGAATAAGTTCACATTATTTAGAAACTGAATAATAATTTAATAGGCGGAGCGAGCACGATAGGAAAAGGAGGGTCAGAAGATACCCAGACGAAATATGTACGAAAAGTTGCTTTTTAGGTAGGCTAACAAAATGCCCATAATGAAAATTGTGCTTTCCTGTTACGTTATGAGTCCAAATATATGATATTTACATGGCAGATAGGACCGTATTAGTAGGGGTCTTAAGTAAGATACCTTAAAATACCTTAAGGCATTCAAGTAGCCCCAGTTTAAGAATCTACAGGATATGCAATATGAAATGTAAATTAGTTGTGTAACTTCTCAGAAAATTTTCAATTCATTTAAATCCGGTTGCAAGGAGCAGAGGAACTACCCTAAAAACTTCCTGAAAACTACATCCAAATTGGTCAGACCATCCCGGAGTAATCGTTGTACATACATAAAATATACATAGGGTCGAATTGGTAACTTTGACCTTTTTTAAAGTGGGTTTAAAAGATGTTCAATTGCTGTGAGACTAGAGGTTAACCTTAACTCACAATTTGGAAATTATATTTTTGTTAGGGTTGTATTACTTACTAAATCTTCTAGTAAAAATTATTTCGTACACCCTAAACTTAAAGAGCTTGTGTTTTAAGCAGCTAAATTGCTCGACTTTGAACATTTATCTTCAAATTTATTAACAAACCTCTATTATTAAAAAGCTTTTAATTAACAAATATATCCGTCATTCTTACCTATATAAATTAGAAATAGAAAATTATTCTTATTTTAATAAATCGACAATTGTCTAAAAAGTTATAAAATGACGTTTCATTTCATATATCATACTTTGTATGTTCTTATAACACAAGTGTTTGGATATCTGTATTATCACAGAGGACATTGAAAGATTTATTTTTCATAAATCGTAAAAAGAATGTTCTTGTTCTATCTGGATTTTTTTTTATCGTTATAACATAAGCTATCATATTTTATATATTTTTTATATATAATTATATTATTCTTGTAACTCAGTTATCCCACTAAGAATTTAGATTTCTCGGGTTTGGCAATGGGAGTTTAATAAATCGAAAATTTTCTGAGAAAATACACAATTAACTTGATACTACTTGGATGTGTCTTAGCCCTGTTATTATTTTCCTACCTATCAATAAAACTCATTTATTTTTATGCCAATTTAACAGAAGTTTCAGTCACACCAAGAATTATTCGGTATAGACATTTTTTAAATTTTAATTCCAGTGAATTTTTTGATAGTATAACTTACTCTTTGAGAATGTATTGTATGACGATAATATCGAGAACAAAATAAATATTTTAAATGATTTTTGTATCTTGCATTGTTTAACCAACATCCTCCAATACGAGAATCGCGAATAAAAAAGCCTTACGTTCCTTGGATAACAGTCAACATAAAGGTTTCTATGAGATAGAGAGATAACGCCTTAAGAAAGTATAAAAGATCCAAGCTTAACGAAGATTGGGCTAATTATAAATATTTAAGAAATTTTACGCTTTCCATAATAAGAAGAGAAAAAAGTATACTTAGATTCTTTGTATTGAGAAAATAATTTACGTAAAACTTGGACCGAAATTCGTAATACGAAAATATGTTCTGAGAAAAATATTGAAATTCCAAGAAGTTGATCTGACCCTAACAATATAAATAGTTTTTCTCAGCTTTCTTTCGTACTATTTCAAACTGTTCTGAAAATTTTCATTTAACCTAGCGGAAATACTAATGGAATAGTATTAGCACAAACGCGACTGGAGTAGATGAAATATCACCGCCTATGCTGAAATATTGTAGCCCGCATATTGATAAATACATAACTCATATCATTAATTATTGCTTAGAGTCAAATGATTTTAAACCCTTACCATAAACTACCAATCCAAAGAACATGAATGATCTCCGTTTAATAAGCATTCTTCCAGCTCTTTCTAAACTATTTGAGAAAATTCTGATTAATAACATAATTCCTTCTACATAATGCTGGATTCAGAAAGAACTTTGGTACTTTAGTAGCTTTAAAAAATGTACTAGATGATGTTGAGCGAGCATGTGATAAGAAAATGATTAGTGTTTTAGTACTTTTAGACTTTTCAAAAGCATTCGATGCAATTAATCATGAGTTTCTAGTTTCTAAATTGGAAAATTACGGTTTTAGTAAAGAGTCTTACTCAATCATATAACCATACTTGACAAACATATCTCAATCTATTCTTTCCAGTGAAAGATACTCTAACCCGTTTGAAGTACTGTTGGGAGTACCACAAGGGTCTACTCTACGTCCCTTA
Source organism: Kuschelorhynchus macadamiae (assembly GCA_030620095.1). Classification (NCBI taxonomy): domain Eukaryota; kingdom Metazoa; phylum Arthropoda; class Insecta; order Coleoptera; family Curculionidae; genus Kuschelorhynchus; species Kuschelorhynchus macadamiae. The sequence continues at coordinate 256,215 of JAUTXW010001025.1, forward strand.
CTTTTCTTGATTTATACGTCTGATATTCTTTCATTACTCGCATGCCGTAAAGTTCAAGCTACGAACTGCCGCTTCTAGCGGTCAGTCAGCAGGTCACTTCGCAATGGTTATGTACCATTAAGATTTTAAACCTACGTGTTTACGGAGCGTTGTACGCGATGAGCAAAAATATAGAATTTGGAACAAGTGTGAGTGTAAATGTAACTTTTTGGAGATAGTTTTGGAAATGGCTTCTCAAGCTAGTAATTCTTCGTTCTGCAGTGTTGATGGATGTGACGTTAGCATAAATATGGGAAATCTGTAATCTTTTTGAATTCCTCAAGATCCAGCAAGGTATGTTTAAAGAACTTTTAAATTTGGCCAAGAACTTAATTCCAGTAAAATCGGCATAATAACGATTTTTTTTGCAAAATTTGTATGTGAATAATTTACAATTCAAAACTATAAATAGCTCTTGCTTAGCCTAGCATGAACCAATTGTGTTCAATTTGAGTTGTTTTAATTACCAATATTTTTTGTTTATTTACCTATGGCCGAAATTAGGGGTAGTTTATTTAAAAAGTAAAAAAATTAATATTCTTACGTCTCAGTCTTAACGGAGAAAAGTTTCTTCTTTTAAGTGTCCGATGTAACTTAAAGAAGATAACGATTTGCTAAATTAATGGGACGTTGACTTGTGTGCGGTTGTAAATTGTCTATTCCTTATTTTAAGATATTTACCTTGCTTCTGATATTTAAAGTAACCATTTAAATAGTATTTCACCACTTATTGTCACGAAAATCCGTTTTTTACTTCCCTCATAAAAGGGAAGTATTGTAATCGTGAAAAAATCACCCTACAAGATTTTTTCAGATCTTTACGTTTCAAGGTTTCTAGATGACGAAAAACATGTTTTATCGATTCCGTCGGTCTGTCTGTCTGTCGGTCTGTCTGTTCGCGGCATAGCTAACAAACTACTTACACGATTAACTTTAATTTTTGGTCAAAAATTATGGGGATGACCTGGTGATATTCTGGTAAAAATCCATTACGGCAAATGAAAATGGCGGCCTCGTGAAATGTTAAAAAAATTATTATGAAAAAGTGTTTAACCAATTTATCTCAAATTTTGCACAAAAATCAAGTACTATGTAGGAATTAACTGGTAAAATTTTGGTACCAATCCAAGATAGCGGAACAAAATGGCGGCTTAATAAAATTATTAAATATTCAGCCTAAAAAAAAGTACTTAATGAACTGATTTCTAATTGTGTGCCATAACTAATTGTAGTATAGAGATGAAATAGTAAAAGTGTGGCCCTAATTCAAGATGGCGGAACTAAATGGCGGCCAAATAAAATGTTCGTGGTCTGAAAAAATCACCCTTTCAGGTTTTACGTTTCAGCGTCCTAGATGTCAAAAAGATATGTTTTATAAATTCCGTAGGTCCGTATGTCGGTTTGTCTGCCTGTCTGTCAGTTCGCGGCATAGCTTAAAAACTACTCACCAGGTTGACTTCAAATTTTAGTCAAAAATTAAGCCTCATATGGAGATGACCTGGTAATATTTTGATAAAAATCCAATATGCCGGAAAAACATGCCTAATCAAACGTTAAACAAAATGGCGGCCTAATAAAATATTTATAAAATTAATTTGAAAAAGCTACTTACTAGGTTAATTTCAAATCTTGTGCAAGAATTAAGTGTGATATAGAGGTAAGCTGGTAAAGTTCTGTTACGAATTCAAGATAGCGGAATGAAATGGCGGCCAAATAACATGTTAAAAAATTAACGTGAAAAAATCTACTTATTCATTTGACTGTAAATTTTGGAGAAAAATTAAATATAAGGATAAACTGGTGTGAATTCAACATGACGTAACAAAATCGCGTTAAATTATACGGTAAAATATTGGTTTAAGTGCTAAAATATCGGTAGGGATTGAAACAAAATGGCGCCCAATAAAAATATTTGAAATGACAGTATATATGTTCTTAAATAACTATCTACTGAACTAAATTGGTTTACACCTCACTGTTCCTAATAAAATGGAATATTCATAATGAGGAAAGTTCCGGGTAAAGGACTGTACTATGGAATAGTAACAGGTTTCCTTACTGCCCTGCACCAATCAGTCTTTATTCACAAAAAAAGTTTTAAGACGGCTTTATAAAACATTTTAATTCATATTTTAAAGCACTTATGACTATTTGATGTTAATATTAAAACCAAAATATTTTAAGATAGTTGTTAGGAGCAAACTGTTTAATAAAAGTATTTAATAGCAACAATAGGGCTTTCATATAAGCCTTATTTAATATAAATGCTTAATGCTTAACAATTTTGTGGTTTGGTTTTATGTGCGTGAGCGTTAAAGCCGTACTTGCAGGCTCTTGTAGTGTTTTTGACTCATATTAAGATGCCTATAAAGTTACCGACTCAAAACTGCGATAAAATTATCATGATTCCATGTAAGGTATTTAAAAAATGTTTATTCGGTAGTTATATAGAGTTAAAAATAATCTGTATTGTAAGCTGCATACGTACTGATGTATTTATTTCCTAGTATTTATGGCGCAAGGGCCTCTCAGTTCTTGCTCTTGGTTTGGCATATTAAAGGCAGTCCAGTTTAATCTTGTGGATAATTTCAGTTTTTTTTTAAAACATTGATTTTTGTTGGAAATAATCTAGTTTCTACGTATATGTGAGCGATCATCCCTTTGGAATCTGAACATTTGATATCGGCGTCAAACGAGACCCACTTCCCGTTACAACACCTATTAGTTTTAAGAATTAGCCATTTAAGTTTTATGATATTAGAATATTGCTTTTTCAGGGAACATTTATTTCCATTTTCTATTTCTAAGAACTTGGTAGGATGTTTTTGAAGTACAATCGATTTTAATATCCTGTCGAGAACGTATTGATTGTCGTCCGGATAGTTTTTGTAATTTAAATTGGAATAAACTAATTGTTGGAAGTTCTTTGCATTATTTCGCAAATTCAATTAATATATTTTTATTTTACATTTGTGGTTAATACCTATCAAATTTAGTCCATAAATTAACCTTTTATTAAGTTGAACATCTACTATAAATATTAATATGAATACCTAAAGTAACTAATACAGTAATTGATCATTCCTCGTAGATGTATTCATTGCGATAAAATAACGCGTGGCCTCGTATACCTCGCATTTAGCTGTTAGCTGCAGGTGCTCACTCTGATTTACCACTGCTCGCAAAAAAAGCCGGCTTTTTGGAGAACAACAAAGTAGTGAGAGAACTGTTTCTTTCTTAAACTGTGATACTATTGTTTTGATTCTGATATTATTTGGTGGATGAAGAAAGTATTAATTATGATTTGAAAATTTTAAGTGAGCTTTTACTTTAAAAATGAAATTGATTTTCTCAAAAGTGTTCTCAGCATATCAATTAATGGTGAAGTTCTCCGTTTTCTCGAATGTCTATGATCTAAGAAAATTTGACCATATTTCCCACCTATATAGGGATAGCAATTGGCTGAAAATGGAGGCTCGTAGGCATCTGCATTTTTGCACTTAAAATTACTAATAAACCTTCTCCTCTCTCAATTCGTGCACGACTGATATTTCGTCAGGATGTTCACGACAGAAATGTTAGCAAAATGCAATATTTAGCTATTGTCTGAGCATCACAGAGCTGTATAACTCCGTTAAATGTTACAATTCACTTCCACCGGAATGAATTCATCTAAATATGAATACCTTTCAATTTAAGCAAGACTGCGCCAGGCTATGGCATCACAATGATTTTTTTACGAACCATGTCACAGTCCCTTGGGCTATTAGTTTTAAAGTTTAAAGAAGGTAAACATACGATTAATAATTAATAAGAAATATACCATATTTTTCATTTTCAAATATAAGATGTTACAAATTAGGCATTACGGGGGCTGCAAAGGAATCACTTTGACTCGTTCAGGCCTCGCTATCTCTCAAAGGAGACCCCCACCACTCTCACAAAAAATTACCTTTTTAGGCCAAGTACAACTTATTAGCTGGAGTCTGTTATGAATGCTCGTTTGCAAAAAAAATATTCGATTGTAATGATCTTAGCTTGTCGGTTTTCTGGAGTAGGGTTCATAAGTAAATGCTTATGCATTGGGATTTTCTCTAGTTTGGTATATTCCGGTAATTCCTTATTTTAGACAAATACATAGGTAATATATTACTTCCGCTGTTGTCAGTATTCTCAGTTGTTTAATCAAGAATGTAATAACATTTTAGATTAAACATAATATGAACTTATTGTTTAAAATCCGAGATTTTTAGTGCTCAATATTTTTAAGCGAGTCATATGGGTAGTGACTCCTCATTTGTATACGCGCCTGGTATTAAACAAATAAAGCAAATATATTTTTGCAGTTGACTAACAGAAGTATTCCTGTAGGAATTAATTTGTAAAACAATCGATTAATTTAAAGTTAAAACCCAAGTAATTCCGATGATTTAAAACAAAAAGAATTATTGGTAACTGCTACGAAAATCAAGTTTCTGTTTTATGGGCTAATGAGGCCGTCTTCTAAAAATAATAAACAAATGTTTATTTTTAAAGAACGAAATCTAAAGTTACAAAAAGCGAAAATTTAAATTATCGGTTCATTTCTGATGTTTCAAATTTCAAGACATTAAATAACCCGACACCAAAATGTGAGTCGTTACCCTTATTTATAAGTTTCCAACAGCGAGAAACATATTTGTTCCACCTTTTACTATTAGCTAATATACGATTGCTTTGCGGTTAAACCTTGCTGGCACATATCATTAATTAAATTTTGAATTAACACGTAAAGCCTAACTAAAATCTCTACTTGCACACGACACAGTAAATAAACAGGAATAATAGAATAATTAATTATTTATTCATTTGCAGACATACTTAATTAATGTTTATCCACTATATTAAATAGGACTAAATATTTATATAAATGGTGTCCAAATTTAATGTTCCAAATTAATTTAGTCACTTGATACACAAAACGCCTCAAATGATATAATTTTATTATATTATTTTAAAGTACAACTGTTGTTGATAATAATAAATAATGATAGTGATCTCCTCTGCTTCTTGGACATGCTAACATTATTTTCCCAAAATTTTCACATTTCACATTTTCGCAGATATTTTCTCCAATTTGTCCAATTCCTTGAGTAATATTAACTGAGGGCCACGGGTCTGAGAATTCTTAGGATAAATCCTTGCCGTTAAACAAAACCACGGTAAATAATCCAATGGTGAGAGGTCACAAGATCTAGGTGGCCAATATACGTCAGCTTCTCGCATACAATATTCAGTCCGCACTATGGCAAGTGAGACAATCCTGTTGAAGAATCTACTTGTAATGGACATCCATACCTTTCAATTCATTCCACAAGTAATCTATTGTTATTGTCCTGTATTGAGCTCTGTGCACAGTAACCGCATCAGAAATTCTATTCTGGAAGAAATAAGGGCCAGTTTCACCTCCCGTCCAAAAACCATAACACAGAGTCACGATTTCTGCAAGTAGTCGTTTCTCCAGTATTTTTCTTAGATTTGCCTCAGCCCATTTTCTGCAATATTGCTTGTTCATTTGCAGTGTCTTCAAATGTCATCGTGAAATTCTCAATAACTTTAAAAAAGGTGCCACTATGTCTTCTCAAATGCAGTTTCGGCAAAACACTCACCATTTTATCGTTCCATGATGAACAAGACAACTAAATGCAAAGTTTTTTCTTTACTATGTCGTTATGGCAAAAATGGCAATTAATATAATTATATTTGACGTTTGGCAATTATAACAATTCAATAGTTTTTTTTATGTAATTTTTTCTTTGTCAAGAGCCACAAGCATACATCCTGTAAAAAAAGCAATAATTACTCTAATAGAATAAGATTGGTTTATCGGGAATACTACAAATGATTTTGCTATAGGAATTGAAAAAAAAAGTCGAGAGGGGAACAGCCAAAGTTATATCTCATAAAAATAAGGCTAGCTTTGTAATGTTCTTAAGGCAAAATCATTGGAAAATTAAAGATTCAAATCAAAGAGAAAAGAAGCAAGCCATTGGCGCGTTTCATAAGCGTTTTGGCTTAGATAAATGCCCATTGTCTAGGTATATACTTACATCGGTGGGACATTAAAAAGCTAATTTTATTAGAAAATTTGGAAAATATTCTGCTTCAATTGTGAAGTGTATTATTGCACAGAAAAATTTTTATATAAGTTTAAGATTAAACATCTGAATAGAGCAAATATGCGACCTGACAAAAAAATTGAATTGTGGACCAAAACAGAACATTTTTGGAAAAACCTATTTATTATTTTTGTGTAGACCGACTTGATTATGATTTTTTTTTCATTTGTTACAAATAGTAAAGTGTGACCCAATTTAGTTTAGTACATAGTCACAGTATCTATGTGTTACATGTACTGTCTTTTTATTTGTATTGGACGCCATTTTGTTCCATCGTATTGAAATCCTACCAATATTTTACCATTTTCTTTTCTACCTATGCCACACTTGCCTTTCGGCATAATTTAAAATAAATTCAATAAGGAGTTTTTACATTTACACACACCGCCATTTTACTACGTCATGTCATTTATTGGGAACCCTTTGATACCTTACGTCATGTCTTGTTAAATTCGTACCAGTTTATTCCATTTCACATTTAAATTTTCTGCAAAATTTAAAGTCAACTGAACAAATTTTTTTTACGTTGATTTTTTTTCGCGATCTTAAATTGAAACCCATATTATAAGTCTTTACCTGCTCCGTTGGTCCGCAGATATTTTCTAGCCCCAAATAATACACCACTCTAACATAACAACAAGAGGATCGTTAATAAGACCGTTTAGAACTTAACATCTGGTTCATGAAGGATATAGAATCTGTATGTGTCCTGAGGATACAACAATAAAGTTGCGAAACGTCGACTATTTAAAAATAGACTTTTGTTTTCTTTACTGGATCTTAACCCCAAATAATACACCAGTCTAACAAAACAAAAAAAATATTGTTAACGAAAACCATTTAGAAACTTAATATCTGGGAAATATATGCGGATCAACGGAGTATTAAAGACTGATAATATGGGTTTCTAGCAGAATATAGGACCTATATATGTGTCCTGAGGATGCAACAATTAACTCGACAATTTAAAAAAAAAAGACTTTTTCTTACTAGATCTTAACCCCAAATAATACACCACTCTAACAAATTTTTTTTTAATACTAAATTATTACCAAAATATTCCCAGGTTATCCCCATATGACCCTTAATTTTTTATCAACATTTGGAGTCAATCGGGTAACTAGTATTTAAGGTATGTCGCGAATTGACAGACAGACCGACAGACGGACCGACAGAATTGATAAAACATGTTTTTTGGCACCTAGGGACGCTAAAACGTAAACATATGTAAAACCTGAGAGTGATCTTTCACGATTACAAAAATTTGATTTGGTCCAATTTGGTTCCGTCATCTTGAATTAGTAACACAGTTTTACTAGTTGAGCCCTATACTACAATTAGTTATGGCCCACAATTTAAAAACAAGCCATTAAGTAGTTTTTCAGGCCGAATTTTTAAATATTTTATTATACGGCCATTTGGTTCCGCCTTCGCCATCTTGGAATCGTACAAAAATTTACCAGTTGATTCTAATATAATATTTGACGTTTATGCAAAATTTTAAATAAATTGGATAAATGGTTTTTTTCATAATTATTTTTTTACATTTCACTGGACCGCCATTTTGTTTTGCCATACTGGATTTTGACCAACATATTACCAGATCATCCCCATATGACACTTAATTTCTAGCCAAAATTTGAAGTCAAGTGGGTTGGTTTTTACGCTATGTCGCGAACTGACAGACAGACAGACTGACAGACCGGCCGACAGAATTGATAAAACATTAAGTCGTTTTTCAGGTTGAATTTTTGAATATTTTATTAAGCCGCAATTTTGTTCTTCAATCTTCGATTCATACCAACATTTTACCAGTTGATTCTTACATAATACTTTGATGTTGGTGCAAAATTTGAGATAAATTGGAAAAGTAGTTTTTAAATAACATTTTTTTTAACATTTCACTAGGCCACCATTTTGTTTCGCCATTTTGCATTTTTACCAAAATATTACCAGATCATTCCCATATGACCAATAAAATTTGAAGTTAATCGGGCAAGTAGTCTTTAAGCTGTACCGCGAAGTCACAGACAGACAGAAAAAAAGATCGACAGACGGACTGACGGAATTGATAAAACATATTTTTTGGCATCTAAAACGTAAAGGTGTGTAAAACCTGAGAGGGAGATTTTTTCAGGACTACAAACATTTTATTTGGCCGTCATTTTGTTCGGTAATTTTAATTAGTACCACTATTTTACTAGTTGATCCCTATACCACAATTAGTTTTTGCATACAATTTTACTCAAACCATTAAGCAGTTTTTTCAGGCTGAATTTCTAAATATTTTCCAACATAATACTTGATGTTTTTGCAAAATTTGAGATAAATTGGATGAGCAGTGTTTTTAATAATATTTTTTTCTAAGAGTTCACTAAGCCGCCATTTTTGTTTCGCCATATTGGATGTTTACCAAAATGTTACCAGGTCATTCCCATATGATCCTTAATTTTTGACCAAAATTGGAAGTCAATCCGGAAATTATTTTTAAGCTATACTAGCAAACAACAACAACAACTGACGAAATTGAGAAAACGTGTTTCATCAACTAGAGACCTGAAACATGTCAATCATCAGATTTTTCATTACAATAAATATGCGTTGTACAATGGAGAATATTCCATGCAACTAAATGAACTAAATGCAAAGTTTTTCTTTACTCTGTCGTTTTGACAAAACTGCCAATTAACATTATTAAAAAATAGCGGCCAATTAAAATTGGAATATCAAATTTTGCCATCCATTACCATTATTCATATTTTGTTAACGTATAGCTCTAATATTCTTATTTGTAATATTAGAAATTTTATTTTAAAATGTGTTTGATTTTATCATTTACTAAGTACTTTAAAAAATTAAGTTTAATACCTTCAGACAAAGTTGTTGTGGGGTATCCCCACAACAACAATGAAGATACAGTTGGCGCCAGATAACCAATACCGCCTAAATGCATCACAACCTGAATTATCTGTCGCATTGACCCAATTATAACAACTCAATAGTTATTTTTTATGTCATTTTTCTTGTCAATAGCCAGAAGCATACAATTTTTGTAAAAACAGCAATAAATATTCTAATAGAACAAGATTGGTTTCTCAGGAATGTTCCTGATGATTTTGGTATAGTCACTGTCAACAACCGGGTTGCTCTATTATCGAGAGGTGAATAGCCAAAATTACATCTCATGAAAATGAGACTAGCTTTGTGGTGTTCCTACAAAACCGTTGGAAAATCATATAAGAATTTAGTGGTTTAGTGAATTTATTATTACGTCTTTAAAAGTAACTCGTGTTTTACCAAATCCCTCATTTAGTAGAAAACGTTATTTTACCATTAAAACCACTCAATCCACATGGTAATAAACCACAAGGTAACAGGTAAAAATAAAACCTGTATTACCAAAATATCCTAAAATGGGGTTAGACCCAATTGACACTGGATGGATTTATCTGTCGTCAACTGTAGGTTAAGTTATCGTAAAGTGAGAATTAATATTTCGCCTACATGGCAAAAAATTTACCTCTCAAAATGTCCAATTTTGATACAATTCTCAAAAATTAAAAACTTTTAAAAAGAAAAAACAAAACGGTCATTAAAAGTGAATTTGAAGATTTCTTGAGGCATTAAATTATCATAATTTCTAAATATTTATTTACAGGTCGATCAAAGATTTTTAGAATTCAGCGAAAGTTCTAAAAAAGTATGATGAATAAATTTTTGATTATTTACCACATAAAGAAAGCAAAGTTTTCAATATAACCTCTATAGAAGATAATACCATATACGGACAAAGTGATAAAACACTTATTTATGAAAATACGATTAAATGTATAAAACCATAAAATATTAAACAAAAAATAATAACACCTACCCATTCCTTCACAGAATTAATAAATAGATCAATTATTTACAACGCCATAATAATAATAATAATAATAATAAAGGTCTTTATTTGTACATTATGAGTAAGACAGATTTAATATACAAAATCAACAAAAATTTATTGTACAAAATGGCGAGTTTCAGTTTGGTGACCTTAGAGACCAACCAACTGTTCAGCTAACCATTGATAATAGTAAACCAGTAATAGTACCTTAAACCTAGTGCCTATAACAAATATAATACAAATACATTACAAAATATTTACTATCGTAAAGTTTAAAAAAAGAAAAAAATAAGTAACTAATTATATCTAAAGATGTGAAACTGTTAGCTTGCTAATAAATTGTTCCGCAGTAGCTTACGAAATCTGACCTGTGACAGGTGTATGATGTCAATAGGGAAGTCATTTAAAATACTTTTAAATGAGGTAGGAATAGGAACGTTCGAACAGAGCTGTATGGTGTGCTGGAATAGTAAGTTTACCCTTAAATCTAATGTTCACATTGTGAACGTCTGTTCGGAATCTAATTTTGTTGTATAGATAGGGAGGAGATTTATCGATAAAGATCTTGTGATA